>JANZXR010063992.1:0-12031 GCA_027575705.1 Erythroxylum echinodendron | reverse complement strand
GCAATTTGTAAAAGAAAAATCAATTTAATTAAGTTAGACTTAATTATAAAGTTTGAGAAATTTTAGGGATCAAATATAAGATATTTAATTTTATTAAAATTAAAGTAATTATAATTAGAATTTGATTTTAATTATAATTAAAGATATTTAACTTTAATAAAAGACTCTTATGGTTTTTCTATAAATACGAAAAAGCTTTTAGAAGCTATCACTTCTGTCTTTTTTCTATCAAAGCAGTTGAGAATTGCTCTGTGGATAACATCAGAGGCTGGACACTTGGACAGCTCGTGATTGATCGATTTCAAAAAGATTTTCAACAGGAAAGCAAACAAGGTACGATTTCTAAATCATTTTTTGTTTTTATCCAAGTTTTACAATTATCGGGATCCGCTCGGAATCTGCAAAAAATTTTGTTTTCTGCTACACCCGTGATTCGATCACGGTTGGATTCCAACAGAAATATCCTACTATGATTAAATGCATTATGCTTATTATAAAGAAAGGTTTGATATATGCTTCTTTGAGGCTTAAAGGGGTATAAGTGGGTTTGGTAAAAAATTGAAAAGTCAAAACTGCTAAAAACTCTAGTTATTGGTGTCCAAAACATACGGGATGTTTATGTTCTAGAGAAAAATTTTAATGTTAATTTTACCTTAATTAATTTAGGTACTTTTTCTAAATTTAGGTTAGTCTTAAATACCAAGAACTCTTCTTACTTGAAACACTTTATCCTTACTCTTAAAATCTTTAGTATATGATTTTTTTTTACAATTAAAGAATGAGATAATTTGATAACTTGAGTTCTTAAGGTTTGCAAATTAAAATGAAAAAATAAAGTACAAAAAAATTTTACATTTAAAAAGTTCTTCATCTTGCATGTGTCTTTTTCCTCAATGTATTTAGTTCTCCGGTGTCTTTTAACTCTTGATTTATTACATATTTTATTTTATTTCTACTTGATTTAAATTAATAAAATTTTTGTAACTTATAGCTCATAATCATCAAAATTAATGATAACAATATCCTTATTTTCAATAAGATATATAACTTTATCAAGATTGATATTGATCACAACTAATATATATATATATATATATAGTGAAAGTAGAGATGACAGATAGGCCCGAGCCGAAGTCAATAGACCATGCTCGATTTGTTTGGGTTTCGAACCAGTGCTCGAGCCTTTTTTTAAATATTAGGCTTCAGATTAGGCTTAGGTTTAAGTTATCTATACTTAGCCCTACTCGAAGTTCGAAAGTTATTGACAAAGTGACACTGTTTTTGAGTTAAAAAAACGTCTTTTTTATTTTTAATTTAAAATAAAAAATTGGGCCAAGCTTCAGGGTCAAGTTTAGATGCCTCGAGCTGGATTAGGCTAAGCCCGAACCTAAGAAAATCTATCCCAACCCTACCCGACCTATCTTATTATCCTTAAATGAAAATATCATCCTTAATATATATTTAGTAAAAGAACAAAAAATTGATAATAAATAGATGCAAAGAAGTAAACTATAAAAGTGTGTCTATAGACAGCATACCATACAAAACTAAGCATGCCTTAATACACCAAACTTTACGCAAAGCATAAAATTAAATTCAAATAAAACTAATACAATGAATTTAATAAACCTAGATAGACTATTTTGTTGAAATATAAATATAGACTATTTTGATCTAAAATACTCATGAAATGAGATCTAAGAATTAAAATATTAATTAGATTTAGAACAATTTTTAAGGACTTTAGATTAATAGTTAAAGTATGAGTGTTGTAGTGGAATATTAATTTCATAATTAATGCCAGCTGTAATACCTACAGTGGATTTTAACAAATCATGTTTTAAATAGTATATAAGGACCGAAAGGGCTTGCAGAAATGATTTGGGTTGATGAGTTTGATATTGAATCTTACAAAGCAAACACGATCTATATTGAAGCGTGCTCATCCAAGGCCTCAAACCTTATGGAAACCCACAACTTATGGAAATTCATTTTATTTATGATTTAATTGTAAATCCATTTGGATCTTTTAATATTTTTCTCTTTCTAAAAAATTTTAACATGAATTTTGTTTGCCCACTCTTGTTTTTCTATTATAAATTTTATTTTTTATTTTTAATTCCTTTTTTCAAATAAAAACAAAAACTTGTTTATTTATTAATGTCAGCGTAGTTATATTTTTATTATTAACAATAATTATATATTAGAAAAAGCTTAAATATAAATTATTTTTAATTATTTATCAATAAATATTACACAAGAGATTACAATAATTAATTTAAATTTTAAAATTTATTTTAAATATGTTTTAGTTATTAAAAAAATTAATTTAAAATTTGTATATTTTGAAGATATTTTAAATTAAATTAAATTTATTTATAATCATTAAATTAAATAAATGATAAAATTAAATAAATTATTAAATAAAATTAAGTTATTCATAATTTATTATTAATAATATAAAATTATATATTTAATTTTAATTAATTAAATATATAATATTAAATTAAAATATTTATAAATCTTATTAATAATAGTTAATATATTAAATAATAAATATTTAGTCAATTATGAACAAAATTTAAAACAAAAAATTCAAAATTTAAAAATAAGAACAAAAATATTCAACACATTTGGATTGAAACCGGGTTAAATTGAGTCGGATTGAACCGCATAGTACATGTAAATCCAACAAACTAGAACGGCATTAACCCGCAGGCTTTGTCATCTTGTTAAATCCTAGGTTGCTCCCTGCAAGAAGTAGCCTCAGATATCAATTGCCTGGCTGTAGACGGTGGCTTGTTGCTTCCTCAATGGCCGCGACGATGAAAGCCGCATCAATGCTTGCAGCAGTGACAATATTTGCAGCTTCTCTCACCTGGGCATGTTCTGAATCAACTCCTACTCCTACTCCTACTACTCCTGAGTTTGCCTTTGTTAAGAAGACCGTTTCTGCTCACCAGATCGTCATCTTCTCCAAGTCTTATTGTCCGTATGTACAGTTTCTATTCTGAATGCATTTTTATTTTTATTATTATACTTTTCTTTACGTGATTAAGACCCAACATCTGATACTCTAAACCAAAATGCCAAACCTTTTGGTTCGAATCTCAGTTTCCATTTAGCTTATTTGTTGAATAATCCAAAAGGGTTCTCTTCTATTGTTCGCTTTTTCTTAGGGGTGCCGTTAGATTCCCTTTCTCATGCTAATTGTGAAACCCAGTGTTTATTTTTATCAGTGGCTGATATCAGGTTCTGTTCTCTTTATGGGAAGGTTGCACTGACTTCTTATCTCCGTATTTCGGTGCCGTTGTTGGGTTATGAATAACAGTTGGTTTCTTTTTAAAGATGTTTAGGAGGCTATTACATGTTTGTGGTTTATTGGGGCTTGTGTCCGGCAACCTTAATGCGACTCCGCCTTTCTTTTTTTTTTCGGCTTTGTGCTATGGGTCCATGAAATAAAATTTTATTTTCTATTTTTTTCTGTTCATCGTCAATATCTATAGGTATTGTAAGAGGGCTAAAGCTGTTTTCAAAGAGTTGGATCAGGTACCACATGTGGTTGAGCTTGATCAGAGAGGTATGCTAGTTTGTGCGTTTTCGATAAATACCTTGATCGTTGCACAAAATGCAGGAAACTTTCCTTCTTCATGTAATGTGTTCGATTTACATCCTTCACTACTTGGTTGTATGTTTCTTATTTGGTTGTTAATGGCGCAAACCTTGTATTAATTCTTTCTCAGTGTTGTACTTACTGTTGAATGGTTTGTCTGTAGCATGTCTTTCCAAATTTTTTCTCCCAGTAATTTATCATGTTCAATGCCTTTATTTTGTGTGAAAACTTGGGGTGTATATCAAAGTTACTGAAACTAAATTGTTCTGGTGTCTTTACAGATGATGGATATGACATTCAGGGTGCCTTGGGTGAAATTGTTGGAAGACGTACTGTACCTCAGGTTTTCATCAATGGAAAACATATTGGTGGCTCAGACGGTAATTATATGAGTTCCTTTATTAACATTTGTTATCATTCCCTCCACCCTAGAGAAAAATTTATGTCAAAAGCTTACTGGAGAATCAATTTGATGTCTTTTGTAATAGATACCATCGAAGCGTATGAAAATGGACAACTTGTCAAGTTGCTAGGCATTGGTGTGGAGAATAAGGATGATCTATAAGCCAATTCATCGGGTTTCAGTTTATTGTCTGAATAATTCGTGTTCAGTTTATTGTCTGAATAATTCGTGAATGCAGTGGACCTATTTAATACTTCTTTCAGATGCAGGATAGAGTGTCTATGGGTTGCAACTTGGGAAAAGATTGCTTGCTGTTTGTAATCTAGACCAATTTGCATTGTTTGAATGGAAAAGTAAGAAGACTAGCATTGCAGGCCCTTTGTAAACCGGTTAACTTTGAGTCTCTTGAGAAATCATCTTCATAACTTTGTTGAGGGAACACATTCAACCTCTTAGTCCGACATTATTTCTTCTTGTGCTCATCATGTAAGCTAATTTTTCCAATGGAACTTGTTGACGTTGCAATTGCGGGATTTTGATCTATAATATATTATACTTTTCTAAGACAAAAAGAGTTGTTCATATTAGTAAATTGAGTTGAAGGTTTTAAATGGCTTAGATTGGGAAAATGCCAAAAATAATGACAAAGAAAGAGTGTTTGAAAATAAATCTTCTCAGCAAAGAATTTTTGAAAAAAAGATAGGCATTCTGAAACTTTTTAGAACTTATGTTACAACTCTTATACTGTAGGGCATAGCACTTTGCCTGATACAAAAAAAGGTTCAAGATTAACTATACAAAAAACTCTGTTGTTCTAATTAAAAGGTAAAGAAGGATACAAGTTGGTTTACTAGAATGCACTATTTTCCTGAGTACAGTAGCACATTATTTAACGTGCCTAACGCTTTAGTATTACTCTTTCCTGGTCAGCAGAGCTGCATTGGCTTTTGAGGATTCCAGTTAATCCTATCACCGGTTGACGTTGGCCCCTTTTTTGAATTATCGCTCCCTTGTCCTTCCTTGGGTCTCTTACCCATCATTTTACTAATCTCCAGTAGTAATGCTCCTTGTATTTCTCCCATAGCCATTCTCATGGATGATTGAATGTCTTCAACCCCAGCCTCCAAACTAGCCATACGAAATTCCAATAAGTTCACTCTATCGGACATCTTTGGTGGCATCAACGTATGACAGATTTCTCCCTTCCTGAGGATTCGGCAGGTCCGACCAATGATAGAAACTCTAGCTTTCTGATACTAGAGTAAGCGTATATTATTGAGTAGCTAAATACTGTATTACTATTACTCAAGAGTATAATATGACTATTACAAATAGTGATCACCGAGTAACACTCCCTAGAACTGATAGCTCCTCAGAAAGAATGGTCTTCTTTCTGCCTTCACTCACAATATGTTTTTTCTCCCTACTCTTTCACTCCCCTCTCTCCTTCTAAAAACCCCCTAATCCTGAAACTCATTCTATTTTGCTAGCTTAGCCAGTGGCTAACTAACTAACTACCTCCCCTCTATACTTTCTTTCTTTCTCCTTGAGTATACTCTCCATATCTTAGGCTTATTCACCTTTTTGTTATTCTACCCACCTATGTCAATCCTAACACTGCTCCCCTCTGAAAGAACAGCCTTGTACTCAAGGCTGCATTGAGGAAATTGGCTGCAAATAACATATTCATCCTCCCAAGTAGCATTCTCCATAGGTTTGCCTTTCCATTTGATCAGCCATTGGTAGGTTGAACCCCCTGTCCTAGTAATGACCTTGCTAGCAATCACACTTTTTGGTTCGATAATATCCTCTGATTCGACTTCCAACCCTTCAGGTAAATTTTCCTCTATCAAATAGTTCCCCACATCCTTCTTTAGTTGAGAGACATGAAACACTGGATAGAATCTAGAGTTTAGGGGTAATTGGAGCTTATAGGTGACTGCCCCATACTTTTCCATAATTTGAAAAGGCCCAAAGTACCTGGTTGTTAAATTTTGATTAATACGCCTAGCTACTGACAATTGTTTAGGGGGCGGAACTTAAGAAAAACCCACTCTCCCACTTGAAAAGATTGCGGAGTTCTTTTTCCACCCACATATTTCTTCATTTGCTGTTGCGCTTTATTCAGGTTATATTAAGTTGGTTCAATGCTTCATCTCTAAGTAATAGCTCTCTAGCCACAGCCTCCACTTTAGTCTCTCTTTATGAATATCATACCAGTGGGGGCGGTCTCCTCCCGTAAACTACCTCAAATGGAGTTAAACCCATAGATATGTGGAAGGTGGTATTGTACCACAATTCTGCCCATGAAATCCAAAAAGACCAGTTCCGAGGTTATTCGGAAGCAAAACACTTCAATTAAGTCTCCAAACATCTATTTAAAACTTCCGTTTGTCCATCCGTTTTATTGGATGATAAGTTGAGCTCATTTTAAGCATAGTACCCTGCAAGTGAAATAACTCCTTCCAAAACATACTAACAAATAAGGGGTCACAGTCACTGATGATGGATAGTGGTACACCATGTAGACGTACCACTTCTTTGACAAACACTTTAGCCACGATTTTGACAGTGTAAGATATTTTAGTAGGATGAAATGACCATATTTTGATAATATGTTCACCACAACCAACACTGCTTCATACCCTTTAGACTTAGAAAATCTATTAATAAAATCCATCGCAAACCTGATTTGGAATGGGAAAGGGTTGTAGCAAACCCCCAAGAGATGTAGCTGTGTATTTCTGTCGTTGACAAGTATCATAGGACTTGACAAAATCCTGAATACATTTCTTCATTCCTATTTAGTATAGATTGCTTGTGACTCTCCGATAGGTTCGTAGAAAACTTGAGTGTCCTTCTATAGGTGAGGAATGAAATTTCTTTAAGAGAGTTGGAATGAATATCGATGTAACTGAAATTACCATTCTGCCTTTAAACCATAAAGGCCCTTAATGCCATCCAAACCCAGGTCTAGAATGTGGATCCTGCTACAGATCTTTTATAGTTCCACACAACGTGGAATCCTGCAGCACCTCCTGTTGTATGTTTCGGCCCTCTGTTCACTGTGGATAAGAGATAATGGTATTCAGCTCCCCTTCGTCATATATTTGTCATAACACATCAGCCGCATTATTTTCCAGTCCTAGTTTATAAATGACCTTAAAATGATAGCCCAATAGTTTAGCCATCTAACATTGTTGGTCTATAGTTGTCACCCTCTGTTGCAACAAGTGTCAAAGAATCTTTTGATCTGAAAATACCACGAATGATCTACCCAACAAATAATGACACCAATGGTGCACCACTAACACTAAAGCCATTAGCTCCTTTTCATATGCCGATTTGGAAGGATTCCCTTCCAAAAGTGCCTTACTATAGTAGGCGATGGGCCTCCTATTCTGCATTAAAATTGCACCCACTCCTTTTCTCAAAGCATCACATTCAATCTCAAAAGGTAGGTAAAAATTAGGAAGAGCTAATACCGGAGGTGTAGTCAACATCTTCTTTAAAGCCTCAAAAGACTCAAGGGTTGCTGCAGTCTAATAAAAGCCTTCTTTCTTTATCAATTCCGTGAGTGGTTTAGCTATTTTTCCATAGTTCATGATGAACTTGCGGTAGTATCCTTTCAGCCCTAGAAACTCACGCCCTTAACGTTCCAAGGAATAGGCCACATTAAAACACTCTTAATCTTTACGGGATCAACTGCCACCCCTTCACCATAAATAACATGTCATAAATAATCTAACGATTGTCTCCTAAAATTACACTTCTCTCGGTTTACCACAAACTGATTCTGTTTCAAAATCTCCAACATATTTGACATATGCAAAAGGTGAGCATCCTAATCAGCACTATAAACCATAATGTCGTAAAAAAACTAGAATAAACCTTCTAAGGAAAGGCCTGAAAATGTCGTTCATTGCTGATTAGAAGGTAGCTGGTGCATTGGTTAACCCAAACGACATAACTAAAAACTCATAGTTACCATCATATGTTCAGAAAGTAGTTTTGTGTACATCTTCCTTCTTAACTGTTATTTGATGATACCTTGATTTGAGATCTAGCTTAGAGAATAAATAAGTACCATGTAACTCATCTAGAAGTTCATCTACCACTGGAATAGGGTATTTATCTGGTACTGTGACCTTATTTAAGGCCCTATAATCCACACACATTCGCCATGAAGTAGCTTCCTTTTTGACTAAAATTACGAGACTAGAATAAGTGTTTGAGCTGGGTCGTATAATGCCTAACCTTAGTATTTGTTGAATCTGCTTCTTAATCTCATCTCTATGATGTTGTGGGTATCTATAAGGTCTCACACTAATTGGACCTTGTCCTGGCTGTAATACAATAGAGTGAGAATGATTTCTTTAGGGAGGTAGTCCTTAAATCTCTTGGAATACCTCTGGGAATCTGCTCAGTATCCGATTCAGCTCCTGTTGCTCTCGACTGCCAAGTTGTATTTGCTTCCCTCCTTTCTTTGCCACTACTTTAGCTGACTGAAAAACCCCTTGTAGACTTACTAGTAAGCCATGCAAAGGTATTGGTCCTTTGTAAAACAAACTTCCTTTTTTCTGTATCACTATCGTGTTTGCCTTGCCACCCAGCTCTACTGCTTGACTTACATATTGAAATTGCATGGTCATCTCCTTCCAATCCACGATGACTTTCCCCAAAGTCTACAACCAAACAACCCCCAAACTAACATCCATTCCTCCCAAATCCAGTATATAAGCATCTATCTTCCAGTCCAGCTCTCCTAACCGAATCGAAATTATTATACACCTTCCCTGGGTTGTTATCTTCTGACTATCACCTAATCTAATCCCCAATGTTTTTATAAGTTCTATAATTACTCCCAGGCCAGTAGCTAATTCAGGAGAGATAAAATTGTGACTTGCTCCACTATCCACCAAAACCATAATAGGAACCCTATGTATTTTTCCTCCAGCCGCATAGTCTTAGTGTCAGATGCCAGCGCATTATTCACTCTGAATACCCCCATGGTTTTACATTCTAATGCTACCTCTCCTTCCTCTTTGTCCGCCACCTCCACAACTATTATTTCTCCTTCTTCATTTAACGTCTCATTATCATCCAAAAACCAGTAATCTGAGCTGCCTGTCCACACACTGGTGTAAGGGATAGAACTTCTCTTCACTTGGAAAACAATCTCTTAGCCTTTCTGTCCATGAGTTCTTAGTACGAAATATGACGCAGCCCTCTATTTCTCTCTGTTGACACCCTTTTATCTCATTCTGATCTCCTTGTAGGCACCAATATTGAGGACACAGAAACTCAGTTATGCGCCTGGGTACTAGGTTGGTGCCCATGTGTTTCTCGGGTTCTACCCACCCCATGCTCTCCAGCAAAATTTGTTTGACCCGCGGGGTTTGCATGACTCGACTCCTGTAAATTCAGGTTAACCCAAAAATGGTTCTTAAAGTGACCATCTTTATGTTGGTTCCAATGGCATTGTTGAGAGACCCAACTTTAGCTGATTCCACGTTTAAACGCACACCTCTTCTTCCACAACCGTTGCTATTCATTAACTGATATCTATTCACTGGACTGAATGTGCACACTCTTCTTCTAATGTTCAATCTCAACCCACTCATAAAATATCCCATAAACTACTCCTTTGGTAGACGTCCCACCAGAGACGATATGAATTCAAAAGCCTCAATGTATTCTTCCACTGTATCGGTTTGTCGCATGTTATCAAGTTCTTCGAATGGATTCTTGAACCTCCTTCCTCTATATGGATCTATCAAAGCCTTCTTAAACTTCTCCCAACTCAGTTCTATTTCTGTCTCTCTTAAAAGGCTGAACCAGTAAATGTTTGGTCCTTAATATTTAAGAGGGCCATCCTGATTTTCACTTCTTCTAAGGTATTATAAACTTCAAAGTATACCTTTACCATCAAACATAGGTAACCCCACCTTTCGTACCGACATTCTATACTCCTCCATCTCAACAGAGGATTGCTCTAGCTACATGGCCTTTTGAGGATTCCAGTTAATCCTATCACCAGTCGACGTTGTCCCCTTCCCTAAATTATCGCTCCCCTGTCCTTCCTCGGGTCTCTTAACCATCATCTTACTCATCTCCAACAGCAATGCTCGTTGCATTTCTCCCATAGCCATTCTCATGAATGATTGAATGTCTTCAACCCCAGCCTCCAAACTAGCCATACAAGATTCTAGTAAGTTTACTCTATTGGTCATTTTCAGTGGCATGAATGTATGATAGATTTCTCCCTTCCTGAGGATCCGGAAGGTCAGACCAATGATAGAAACTCTAGCTTTCTGATACTAGAGTAAGTGTATATTATTGAGTAGCTAAATACTGTATTACTATTATTTAGAGTATAATATGGCTGTTACAAATAGTGATCATCGAATAACACTCCCCAGAGCTGAGAGCTCCTTAGAAAGAATAGTCTTCTTTCTACCTTCACTCACAATCTATTTTTTCTCCCTATTCTTTCACTCCCCTCTTTCCTCCTAAAAACCCCCTAGTCCTGAAACCCATTCTATTTTGCCAGCTCAGCCACTGGCTAACTAACTAACTACCTCCCGTTTAGACTTTCTTTCTTTCTCCTCGAGTATACTTTCTGTATCCTAGGCTTATTCCCCTTTTTGTTATTCTCCCCACCTATGTCAATCCTATTAGTTTCCTTGTGATTGTGTATGATACTGTGGTTATAATTTGTGTCTGATACTTAGACATATGTGAGATGTTTCCTAACATGTTTGTTGTGTTTTAGGGTTGACTCGATGTAATATCCCTTTAGAGTGAGATTTTAAGGGAAGGTCAAATTACTCTTCAAGGTGAGGTTGAGAGTTGGATGGATTTAATAACCTTTTATAATGAGATTAAAATGTGAAATATAGGTTATTCTTGGGTTGAGATTGAGGATTAGTTGGATCTGATTGCCCTTCAAGATAAAATTTGTGCATATAAGGCTTGTAAGCCATTCGAGATGAAAATAAAGGTTAAATGGACTTGTTGCTCCCTGAGTGAGATTTGGATGTAAAGCTTACCCCTTTAAGGTGAAATTGAGGACTAAATGGACTTGGTAATCTTCTAGGATAGTATTTACGCAGTTGATTTAGTAGTTCTTTGAATGGATTGAAGTTCAAAGGGAAATGAGTCTTTAGAAGTAAGATTATTATAATTAGCTTGACATATGCTTTCTTACTTTGGCCTAGTTATGGTTTTAGTTGTAGCATAGACATGATATTCTCAATATTTTACAATAGATTTGATTTTAGCTATACAATGTTTCTTTACTATTTATTGAGTTCTATTATGTTGCTTTCATTATTGGTTTTTATTTAATTATCAGAACTTTTGGAATTTGTGAGCGTGGTGGACGTATTTAGCATTTTTTATTTTTAATTAAATTAGAATTTTTTTATTAAGTTAAAACTAAAAGAAAATAATACACATACTATATATATATATGAAAATTATAGTGAATATATGGCTTTCATTTAGTAGTTCTTAAAAGGATAGTCAAATTTGGTGATAAAGAATAAATGGAAGGATGTTAATTTTAGCATATGAAAGATTGCTTATCGTGCTTTAATTTGTGGCTTTGGTGTTTCACCAATTTAACTTAACCTTAGGGTTAGACCCTATTTGAGAATTAGCGGATTATATTAGCTATTAGCTGACAACAAATTATACCAGTTGATTGGACCAATGGATAACATCAGTTGTTTATTTAAAGATGTTTGGTAAAATTAGCTGTTTAGTATTAGTTGTTTATATATAACTTAACTTATGAGAGCATAATTTTAAAAAAATTTATAAAGACGTGAGTATTATATCTTCGTATTTCTTTAAGTGTTCTTATAAGAATTTAGATTTTATATATGTTATTTCACAAAAATTAAGTTTATAACTCAATGAAAAGTATAGAACTAATAATAATAATAATAATAATAATAATAATAATAATAATAATAATACTAGTAGTAGTAGTAGTAGTAGTAGTAGTA
>JANZXR010063962.1:0-12032 GCA_027575705.1 Erythroxylum echinodendron | reverse complement strand
GAGGAAACATGAATAATCATGTATGAGGAGTTAGGTTCCGAAATCAGGGCCTGATAGATTTATGGTATCAAAGCATGAATAAGCAAGTAAGAGTCGGACTCTGAAAACAGGGTCTCACATGTATAGTATCAGAGCAAGTAAGCAAGTCCGAGTTAGGCTCGGGAAATCGGGTCTAACAGTTTAAACTCTTGAGGTGTTCAAGTGCTTTCAAAATGAGTGGTGTAAGTCTCATGATTCTTGTATTGAAAATTTTCTGGAGGTTGGATCAATCATAAATTATCAAATTACCCCTCATAAAAAGAGTTATTACCATGAAGTTACTTATGATTCATCAAATGGAAAAGTTGTTTGTAGTTGTAGAAAATTCGAGTTTGCTAGAATTTTATATTCTCATTTTTTGGAAGTTTTTATTATCAAAAATATTATGGAGATCCTAAGTCAGTACATATTGAAAAGGTGGAAACGTAAAGCAAAACTTTGATTTATGGGAGTTGAAAATTCTTGAATCAGCATAAGTAATTTAGATCCCAAGATATGTCAAAGTATGTGGTATAAAAAATTGTATGGGTTATATGTTTAATTGGTTACAAAAGCATCTAAGAGTAAAAAGACTTACAAAATTGTTAAAGATTTTTTTTTGAAGATGTTGGAAATTGTGGATAGTAGGCTACAAGTTAATGGATCAACTAGCCAACACTCAAATATGAGTTCCAACGTTAGATTACAAGGAGAAGAGATGGTTCAATATTCAAGTGTTATAACAGATCACTTGAACCAAGATGGGAATGTAATTCGTGAAAAGAACAATATTGGAATTAAAGGAATCAAAGTCAAGAAGAAAAATGTTTCCGGTAATAGATTGAGGGGTGGCTTAGAGAAGGCTTTGAAAAAAAAGAAATCAACTAAAAAAGTTCAAACTCCAGCAAATCGTACAATTGCAGCACCAACATTACCATTTAATCTTGAGGTTTTATTTATAAATTTTTTAATTCCTAAATTCTAAGTTCCTTATATATTGATATTGATTTTTTTATTTTATAGATAAGACATGGTATAACAAAAAATGTTCAAATTGCTCTAACAAATGTCAGAGCCTCAGCACCAACATTACCATCTAATTTTCAGGTTTCATTAAAAGAATTGTTATATTCTTGAATTTTATATCTCTTATATAATGTTTTTTTCTCCTTTTTTTGGGGTGAGACAGGGTATCAGAGAAAACTTTCGAACTACATCAATTCAATATACAATTCCCTATCAAAGAGACAACTAAGCTGAGACTTGATTAGAATTTTAAATAGCACCAGTCATGTGTTATTTAATTTCTCATTAATTTTTTCTTCATTTTTTTAGTATACAAATCAATTGCAAAGAACTAAGATTTGTATTGATAACTTAAATATGGTTCAAATTCACCAATCGTATTTTTTGGCTAAACAATCTCTCCAGGTACATGTGTACTTTTTAATAAAAAAGATTCAATGTTTTAACAATAAATCTAAGTATTTTGATTATATACTTTTTAACATTTTTTTGGTAGGTTGTCTATGCCAATTCAATTCAAACAATTTCTATTAAAGGTGTTCCATTTTCTGTGGACATGACCAACTCCCAATTGGTATTTATCTTTTGCCAGAATACTATTAATAATGACATTTTGTTTAGTGACTTATTCACAATTTACTAATGATCCTGCTTTTTTTTAATGATTCTTATAGGCACAATAACCATACGGTGTAAGCGATCTAATGATAAATAACTCACAACAAAAGAGTAATGTTAACTACGATAGTGTAGATATAGGTGGTTTCATTGAGACATGTGATTGTTTAGTTCCATGTGCAAGAGGCATATTTTGTAAATAGAAAGTGAAAAGAAAGTAGAGTGTTAAGTTGATTTGTGCATCTTTATCAATGAGGTGCATAATTTTGTTTCTTACTGAAAATTGGCAATTTCTTTCTTATACTCTCATTATTATTTAATTTTTTATATACTCATTATTATATATTATCTATAAATGAAAAATCCTTATGTTAAAAAATATTTGTGCCAAAGTACGAAATATTTAATTCTTGAGATTGTCACGAAACTTCTAATAATGGTATGAAAAGAAAACAAACATCAAACTTTTATTTTTTATTGGGATGACATTGTGGGAGAAAATATTAACAAAAACGAAAATGTAAATGAAGTCATAATGTAAATGAAAATGTGAGAAACTCATGGTGGACTAGACAAAAAAAAAACCAGGTTGTATATAAATGTGTCTTCATTGGCTAAAATCTTAAAAATAGGATTCTTGAAAACAAATCAACACTAGTCAGTTTTCAAAATAAATCACAGTCTAAAAGTGTAATCATCACAAAGGATCTTTGGATTCATGAGCTAAACAATTCTAATATAAGTATTGACTTTAACTCCAGCTTTCCTTGAATATGCGCCAAAGAGAGCAAAAAGAAGCAAGAAGTTGAATCAGTTGCATCTTCACTGCCAACAAAAAATGTAGGACTTGGAGCCGGGCTAGTCTGAGCATCCAAAGTTGCAGGAAGGCTCAAATTCTCTGAGGAAGAAAATTTGGTAGCATTTTTTGTCATTATCATGTCTAGTAGATTCTTAAACTTATGAACCCATGATTGTACAATCTCAATTTTCCAAAGGACTGCCTTGAAGGAGTTACCACTACCATCACCAAGCATATAAATGAATAGGCCATCATCAAAACCACATGTCACTGCACTCAGTATGTTGATCTGCAATTATTGCTCAAAAACCATAGTAAGCATGTTAGTAATTGTAAAAACTAAGCAGAAATTTTCGGGCTTAAAAGTATGTAAGAAATGAAATAAGTATAACATCCAGAATAAGCTATTAAAACTAAATTCAGGCATTTACTTTTGTTTTTGTTTTGTTTTTCCATGTGTGGATTAAAAGGCTATAAAAATAAAACTCAACAAATTGTACAGTTATGGTCTCTATGTCAATCAGACATTATTTGTTTTAACTATGTTTTTCATCAATATAGTCTTTTAATTGATGAGAAGAAAATACTAAAACCTTAAATTTGCTTTTTGGTATCAATTAAAGTATTTGATGAACATCGAAAGTGTTTGAAAAGGAAACAAGAGGCTATGACTTAGGAGTAAAGCTTTATCTCCTAGTAGAACATGATTATCAATTTAGGCAAAATCTTGTTTTGCCCCATTCTAAAATCTGAATCACTACCACTCTTCAAGAGCTAATTACAAAAAAAAAAAACGAAAACCATCATTACTGAATAGGTAAGCAAAACAAAGAAAACACCTCTAGGAAACAATATCCACTTTTAGTCCATTTGTAATTAGGCATATCAAAGGTAGGTATTTTCTAGCTATATTTCAATAAAAAACTAATACTTACACAAGCATCTCCTTCCAAGTATTCCAATATGCAGGTTCTTGCAGGGTGTTTTGGTATACCTCTGTGATCAATGAAAGCTAGAGTATACAGAGCAAGGCATGAATTATAAGTAAATTAAATTTGTGGACGATAAAACAATTGTGAGAACACTCTTAATAAGCTAATGGTGATCGTATACATACCAAGATCGAAGACACACCTATAGTTTGTGTTAAAGCCTATCACTTTTTCATCAAAATCAAATCCTAGGTTCTAGACCAATGAACCATAACCAAAAACCTAGAACACCATTGTGGCCTAACACTCAAAATAAAGTTTTATTAGTAAATAATCCTTCATACTACAAGATTAGAAAGGCTAATATACATAATAAAAGAAACAACTTTCACAATAATAGGTTAGACTTTTACCACCCTAAGATTGATTTTTAAATGTTGTATTGAATGATTGATTGATTGATTGAATACTCTACTATTTTGAATACTCTACTATTTTGATTTGTTGAGAAGTTGGTATCTCTTATTATGAGAAAATATGGGAAATGGGGGGAATTACAACTTAAATTGAATTATCGTTGTCAATAGCAAGTCCTAAAATTTGCCACAAGTGTTACAACATTTCTGTCCCCATTAAAACTAATCCAAGAAAATGATATAAAGCATATTATTTCATTTATACCTAGTTAAATACCTAAACAACCTAGAGTACCAAAATTGGGTTTTTCATAGTGTAAATGAAAGGAATAAAGAGTGTACGTATAGCAATTCTTCAAACATGCCATTAGTTTTTCAAGCACTTCTTAAAAGCATTCTAGTTTTCTAGATTTAACAAATAAGGACTGTTAGAATGAATTTTAACTTCTGAGTCGATCATACAAATTAGAGCATGTATTTGCATCTTTCTTGATTGTGGAATCCATAACATTAAAATGTCCTAGAACAAAAAAAGTCCAATAAAACAAAACAATTTTCTTAAGAAGTAAACAAATATCAAGATAAGAGACAAAACCATCAACAACAAAAATTGATCAGAACTGAAATCGAACCTTAAGAATTAGTTCTCCACCATCAACAACAATCTTGTCAGGCTGAAGGGCCTCATATTCCTTGACATCAATGAAAGCAACAGTGCCAAAGTCTCCTATAAAATATATGTCACTGACCATTGACATATGTTAATTCCTGAAATCATAATGGAATTGAAAGAATGGGATTTTAAATTTATTTTGACAATGTAAGTTTGTTTTGAAAAAATATAAACACTCAAGTTATGTTTATTTAATTGTATGTGCCTTGCAGGAAGTTAATCTCATAATGAACAACTAATATAAGAATTATACCAAAATTCAGGGTCTTTAGGCCACTTAACTAGCATTGAATTGGAAATTTTTTATATACAGAGGAACACTAGTTTGTCTTAAATAACTCTAGAAATTTACAATAGTCAGTCATTAATAGTTCTCTAGCATACATGCTACCAACTGACTGTTCAATATTTGTTTTATTAAGTTCTCTCCATATATCAATAGGTCCTATAACCACGCAACTAAAAGTACAAATAATGAAAAATTTAGTAAAAAACCACTGAATTTCTAGAGCCTTAAACATACCATGATATGACTATGATACTATAGAGCAATCCCTATTTTCTGCATCCGAAAATAGTAGAAATTTCCCCATTGTTACGAAGGCCCTTGTTGATGCTTTGATATATACTGCTTGTGACCTCACCCTTGATTACAAAATGTGGAAATTAGGAGAAAAAATTACACAAACAGAATGACACACAGCAGAAAGTACATTATATAAGCTAAAGCTTATGACTAATTTTAGAAATAAACTAATATGACTGCGGAGGCTTATAACTAGATCAACTGTAAAATGTGTCTTCTTAATAAAGGTAATACTCCCATATTTGATAGGAAACAATTGCAAATAGATAATGCATCAAATGTTTCAACAAAGGTTAAAGAATTATTGGTGTTGTCTCACATTCATTTGCTTTTTGGCAAACGAAATTGAAAGACTCAACACTTCCAAGAATACAAAAAACCATATTTCAAGCTATGTGTATGTATATGTACAGATATGTGTGCAAGTGTGAGCACTTGTGTAAGGGTTTATGAGGGTAAGAGAGAGAAATAAATGGATGGGGGAGATAGGGAAAGGAAGGGGAGACAAATAATACTTGTTGATGTTCTGGAAGTGGGAAGACATCATCAATGATTATTACTCTTGCATTTGATAATCCACTCCAACTAGGTATCTAACTAATCTCACAGGTCATATAGTGCATATTCAGAGCAAACTAAACTAAGAATTTTGAAGTATGAACAAAAAGATAACTAACCTTTACAACAAGTGAGAATTTTGGGTATGGATGGCCAATAGGGAAAATGAAAATATCAGATCTGCATGTGGAAAATAATGAAATTAATCATGTCATAGGTTGAAACATAAGAACCATCAATTTCATAATGAATATAAACATCACGACTAACTAAGCTACTATTGTACACTAACAAACCCTCCAGTTAAACCGCCAAAACATCTTAAATATTCATAAATTTATAAGATATCGTATTCTTGGAAACCCCTTACACATGTGAAGTTCATTATGTCAATTATCTGCATCAAATTTTATAATCAAGAAAAAGGACCACACGTGAATCTCATATAGAAAGACTTCAATGATTTACATCCTGTTGAATCTGGTGCAAAATCTAATAGGGATGAGATTTAACAATATAAAAGGGAAGGCCACTACCTGTTGCTGTCAATGATCAATATCATTACAAAAATCAAAGAGGCATAAGAGAAACAACAACCTAGAAGGGGATTAAAATAAAACAAAAAAAATGATCATAGATACGAGCTTTAAGGATAAGAAGTTACACGGGAAAAAAATCAAAGTGGGATTTTATTTCTTTGGAGACATCTAAGTAAATATGACTAAAATCGAGCATGACGAGAAAGCTGGAAGCAAAATGAAAGGGGAGAGGGGGCATCGATCGCGGCTTGGATTAGGTGAGAGGTGAGCCGAGACCTTGGTTTTATTAGCACGTCAAATTTTAGTTTTGGAATAAGGATTGTGGAGTAAGAGATTAGATGCCATCTGAGTCTAGTATTTTTATTGTGATTACAGATTGAAATAAAAACATAGGTGTTCCTGGGATCTTTACATTCACAAAATTTTAAGTGGACGACAATTATCTGACAATAACATGCAAATTTGACATTTGGTTTCCCAGCCTAGTTTTTATGACAGAAATTTGATTGCTTTCTTAGAAAATATGTTACCCTAAAAGAAACTTGTCGTTTGATATTTTGTTGATTGTTTCCATTTACTTCTTGTCCCTTGAGCTAGCTAGTTACTAGATTGGGTGAATAAGATTGTGCATTTTCCTTCAAAACCAAAATGGGATTATGACAACTAATGAGTAATGAGTTAAGAGAAGGAACAATATGAATTGGCGTCATCTGGAAAGCAACCATCATATAAATGGTGCCTATTTCCTATATCATGACATGACTCGAAGTTTTTCTCTTACATAATAAGGATTCAATAATTCACAGCTATCTTACCAGGCCAAAAGAGGAATGCAGTTAAGTTTACAATAGAGTTCGTTAATCTGAAAAAATGCTCCAACTTGCTAAATCGATATAGGAAGAGGAATCTCTTTGTTTTTCTTGTTCATCTTTGGAAAGGTCCCTAAGTTGCTATTTTTTTTGGAGAGATGGTGTAATTGTTGGGAAATCAGGATAAGATCCAATCTAACCATAGCGAAATAATTACATAACTTTTTTTATATTTTGATTTCCCGAAAACCATGATCCCTTTAATTTTATAAAATGATGAACAATTAAATCATAATAAAGCATAAATCTTAATTTGTAATTATTCTAAAGTTTAATCATATTCTTGTCGTATCCCTTGAACCGTTTTCAAAATTGATCCATCTAAACCACTATAGTCACACAAGTGTCTCACCTTTAAAGGTATCCACATAATAGGTTGAGAGGACTCTATAACTTTCATAGAGATGGTTAAGCAAGAAATGCTATTTCTATTAGAACTTATGCCTATTTATAATAAGTTTTGGACATTTAGTAGTTTAATTGAAATTAAATTATAATTTCAATTAAACTTTAATTAGAATTACAATAATTTTAATTAAATAGCAATTATGCCCAAATAAGATCCAATATCTCATATTGATCCTTATTTATTAAATATGTCATATTTAATCTTAAAGTTTTTCAAACTTTATAATCAAATCCAACTTGATTAAAATATCATTGCTCTCTTTAACCCTTTCTTTATGTGAGACCCCTTAGGAAATATGTTGGCAATGATTATAAATTATAATTCTGATTCACAATTACAATTAGATAGATTAACACTCCTTTTAATTTATCTTTAATTCTCCAATTAAACAATTTATAATCATATGTCGATATTAGCATCTAGCAACACATTATGACCACTAAAATATTTATGAATGTCAAAGGCTTTGTATAGTAAATAGCTTATCATCCTTTTTTTTGGTAGAACGAAAGGTTTTAGTTATTTGACCATATTAAACCACTGATAATTATGTGTGGTAATCAGCCGATTGAGTTAGCAGATTGAATCCAATTTGTTGATTTTGAAAATTCATAGGAGTGTTTTCCTCTAGTGACTGAGAAATTAAGGGACATAAGACTATTATATCCCAAAAAATTTTACAAATTACTCAAAGAGAAAGAGATAAAAATAAAGATAGTAAGTTTAATATTTTAATTTAATATTTTAATTTTCATTTCTAAATTTAAATTAATATCAAATTTGAGTCAAAATATACAAAAAGCTGTCATCTCATTATATACGTCTTCCTTTAACTTTGAAAGTAAACATAAAGATAACTAAAAGGATCGAGTAAATTGCATGGATGAGGAATTTAGGAGCCAATAGGATACCTTTACTTCAAATGATGATGTTGACTTCTTTTGCTCTATCTAAATTCTTATGAGAATATTCAAAAAAATACTAAGATATAATACTCATGTCCTTATAAATCTTTTTTTTAGTCTTGCCCTTATAAGTCATTTTACATATATATAGCTAGTACTAAATAGTTAATTTTACTAAACATCATTAAATAAATAGTTGATATTATTTACTGATCAAATCTGTTATATTAATTCATTGTCAACTAACTGCTGATAGAATTAGCTAACAGCTAACGTAATCGACTAATTCTCAAATAGGCCAAAGTAGTTTTGACTAACCTTTCTGTACATAACTTTTTTGTATAATTCAATCATTTCATCATACAATGTTCTAATTAGACATAGAGCATATAGCTATCAATTCAATTAAATGACATTTGTAAACTATTTACAAAATTTCTTTCCATCTTGGCCAAGAATTTCCTAAATTAATATTAATCGAAAACAACATAACTTTCTCCTAATTACTTTAGGATGATGAATCATACCTTGATCACTTAACTACCTCTATCTAATTGATGCTACATCCAATGGCTACCGACTGAACAAATTATAATTAGAATAGGTCATAAGTAGTATAAAATATAGCAATTCTATACAAGATAACTTTAAAAACTTTAAATCAAAGTATCACTTATACTATCATCACAATGAGAATTTTCACAAACATACAAGAATGTTCCAAATGGATTTTTCATATCGAGCTAGTTCAGTGAATTTGTTCTCTAACAAGCACCCCCACAGTTGCTTAAGTATCTCTATACTTTAGCCTATGAGATTGAATACTTCCTTCATAAGGAAAAACATAACACATTCTAACCTTTTTCTATTCTATCAATGTCCAGTCCTGATAGAACAATGACTAGGAACAATTTAGGGATAATATTTAAATTCAATATGAATCTCATAATTATAATCTCATTATAATTTCATTTGTAATGTATAATTATTGAATACTTCCTTCATAAGGGAAAACATAACACATTCTAGCCTTTTTCTATTCTATTAATGTCCAGTCTTGATAGAACAATGACTATGAACAATTTAGGGATAATACATACATTCAATATGAATCTCATAATTATAATCTCATAATAATTTCATTTGCAATGTATAACTATCAAATAGACTTTATCATATACATTTAAACATGTACAAGGTAAAGAATATTGTTAAATTATTTTGTCACTGAACTATAACAATCGATTGTCTGTAAGGCATAAACCAACAGTAATTCTCTCAATTTTGAATATAACATAGATGCAATAGTAACCTTTTTAAATATAATTAGGAACACGTCTTATAGTTAAGGAAATTTTGAAAAAAATTGTTATCATTTGGAATTATTGGAAAAAGTTTCTGTGGTTTAAACTTGTCTAGAAAAATCTACTAAAATAAACTTCCATTAAAAAAACTAACTGAAGTTCTAACGTGACAAAGTTAGTCCATATGGATGAATCAAAATTGGGTGATGTGGACCAACTTGACTTAAAATTTTACCTGACTCATTTTATTTAATCAACTTGACCTAACCTTTAAAGTAACCCAACTCATTCACCTGATTATCTTTGCCTTGTAAACTAATGATTTTCCATTAAATCACATTCTCTTCTTGTTTAAACATAATTCCTAAAATTATCCATAGTTTATGAACAATTGAGAGATGGTGGAGAAGTAGATAGGTAGGTATAGGAGAAACATGTAGAGGATAAGTAGACAGAGGAGTAAGTTTGATATCCATGCTAGAAAAATTACTAGATGTACTTGATGACATTTGTTGAGTGAGTTACATCTATTATACATATAACTATATAAATGGATTATGGGCATTTTTTGACCTCCTCATGTGGAAATTATACGCCAAAATGCCAAAGTTTAGGACTGTTTGTGTTGGTTTATGCCCTACAGCAATCGCTTTAATTGTACTTTAGAAAAAAATTATTTAAAGGCATTTTTTATCTTATACATGTATAGATGTACATGATAAAGTTCATGGGATAATTATAAATTGCAAATGAAATTATAATGAGGTGAACGAAGTATGAGATCCCACATCGATTGGAGAGGGGAACGAACTATGCCATATAAGGGTATGGATACCTCTCCCCCATAAGACGCATTTTTCTAAGGGTGGGAGAGCAAAATCGTGAGGGATTAGCTAGGCCAAGGCCCAAAGCGGATAATATCTTTGAGCGGGGTGGTCTGGGATGTTACAATGGTATCAGAGCCAGTACCTGAATCATTGTGTTAGCGAGGACATTGTGCCCTAAAGGGGGTGGATAGTGTGAGATCCCATATCGGTTAGAGAGGGGAACAAAGTATGCCTTATAAGGGTATTGATACCTCCCCCTCACAAGACGTGTTTTTACAAAGGTGGGAAAAGAAGAATAGTGAGGGTTTGGCTGGACTAAGGCCCAAAGGGTTTAGATGGTCCAAGCTATTACATAATTTCTCATATAGCATATGAGATTATCTTCTTTACCTTTTTTTTGTGGCTAGTTTATAACTTTCTCTATTAACTACTCTCTACCTTTATGGTGCTAACTGATAGAGCTTTGTAGGCACCCTTCTTAATCTCAACCTTTTCTTATACATCTTCATTCCACTACTAAGATTCCATCTTATTACCTTTAGGTCCTTTAAAAATATCCAAGGTCTCTTTAGTTGTATTCCTTAAAAAAGTTGCTACTCTCTCCCACATTTGGTTAACATCTCCTTCCGATTTCCATTATTCTCTATATATCACTCTATCCCTAAGTTATTCTTTCATATCCCTCCATCTAACTCTGTATAACTTTTAGGACTTCTATTCTTCCTCCAACACTTAATTATAAGATTCAAAACTAACAATCTATAATAAGTTGACAAGTAAGCGTTATGTATCACCTTGCAATCTTTGTAATTAGGTCGATAACTCAATCTTATGAGAAAGTAGTCAATTTAAGTTTTCGTGGTTCTTCTCTTAAAAGTTACTAGTGCTCCTCATTTTTCTTAAAAAAGAGTTGTCTATCATAAACTCAAACACAATCGAGAGATCCAATAAAGCAGTCCTGTTATCATTCCTATAACCATACCTGAAACCCTCATGAGTCCATGAATATCTATCCGATATTGCTATTATATGACCATTAAAGTCTCCTCTTAGATCAACTCTCTCATTAGCGGGATCTACTGAATCACGGCTTCTAACTCTTCCTAAAATTGCTGCTTAAGTTGTTAATCTAACCCTACTTGAGGTTCATAAGCACAAATCACACTAAAACAACACCTTTTACCATAATCTTTAAGGATATAATCTTATCATTAGTCCTTTTCTCCCACAACTTTATGTATAAGTTCCTTGATAACTAAGATAACTACCCCACTTTGTCATTTTGACCATCCTGAATACCAAAGTTTGAACTTATTAATCTCTTTCGCTTTAGTCTCCATTCACTTTGTCTCTTAGATGCATGCTATATGAATCTTATATTTTGTCTAAAATATTCACTAATTATAAAGACTTCTCTTTAAGGTTCCCAATGTTCCAAGAACTTATCTATAAATTATCAACATCTTCTCTTCTCCTAGACCTAAAACTCACTGAAGGACTAGCCTTTGCTTTATCATCAAAAGTTAAAGCCACCATTCCCTCCCCCTCCCCCC
>JANZXR010063950.1:0-39343 GCA_027575705.1 Erythroxylum echinodendron | reverse complement strand
GATGAACCAAATTTTCAAGCCAAAAGATACTTTCAACACTACTAAAAGAACATACAAGAAGAAGTAATGAAAAGAGTAATGTAAGACTCATTAGTGGGGAGAATTCTTTTAATAAATTAACATTAAGAGTGTGACATGTGTCACCCTCTCATTGGCTACTCAATTTCTTCCCAATTCACTTCAATTTCTCTCCAATTTCCAATGGCTCAATTCCAAAAATTCTTAATTTCATAAGCCTAAGTTTCTAGTGCCATTGGACAGTCAATTTTACTACCGGATGACCTCTATTCTGTCACTTAGCAATTTTTCGGGTCCGGAAACAATTCTGAAAAATTGCCAAAAAATTCCTATAATTCTCTAAAAATGGGAAAACCCCTAAAATCCTCTCCAATTCAAATTATCAATCACATAAAGCACTTTTCTATAACACACAATTATTCACACTTAAACCGGGACAATGTCATGAATGCATGTACAATCATTTCATGTGCAAAAATTCACTATTTGTTATTCATGTGCATATATGAATGCATGAATATGTCAAAAACACTTTAAATGTTTCTAACCTGATCCAATTTACCAAAATACTCTTCCCAAAAGTGAGGGGATGTTACAAGAGCGTCTCAAATAAGATACGTCAAACATATCATATCTAGCTGTATGCATACTATCCACATCACAATTATAATATAAAGCCAAAGTAGTAACAATATGACATGCCAAAATAAGAGCTTTTTTGATTAACACAACTCACTATAGATTGAAAAATCCGATAAGGGGTATTTATTTTGATTTTATGATCCATGCACCAAAGGAAGAAAAATTCCTTAGCCAAGCACTTATTGGTTTTAGTTTTGTTAAAAACCATTAGGCACGTAAACTTATGAAGAAGTAAGTGCTCGGTGCTTCAAATTAAAGTATTTGGTGCATTCTTGGAGTCAAAATTGGTTTCACCTATTAGAATTTTCCAATAATCATCTACATAAAAGTCATTGTGATCATCCAAAACTTTAGTGTTTGATAAATCAAAAAGCACACGAATGACAGTATAATCAAGTTTATAAGCATGGACACCTATCCTAAACTAGAATGTATCACAATGAATTAACTGACCCCAACTAATATTTGCAGCCAATCTCTCAATGTTTAAACTAGAATGTATCACAATGAATTAACTGACCCCAACTAATATTTGCAGCCAATCTCTCAATGTTTCGCCTTAATCTTAGAGTTTCTAACAGTTCAAAATCAAAGTATCTAAGAGGCATTAATTCTCTATCCTTAAAGTCCCGAAATCACATACCTTCGTCTTATGAAAAAACAGGGAAAGGGGCAAGAAAAATGGCCTTTAGATTTGGTTTACCTTCTCCAGAGACTTGAAGGCGCAGTTCATTGGTTGGTTTCCAGGCGACATGCTTTTTTGGAGCCATTATGAGAGAAAAATTAGCAAAAATAAGCAAGTGAGATGTGAGCACATTTTTGAGAGAGAAAGAGAGAAAATCTTACCAAATCCTTGGATTCTTGAGTGACTAATATGAAATAAGTGTAAAGGAATGAAAATTTTATGGAAGAAGTGAAGAAAATACCAAGGTTTGATTGAAAGACGAAGGATTTAGGAGATTGGGAGAGTGGGTTTCGTGTTTTTAAGAGAGAGAGAATGTGAAAATTTGAAGAATTAAGAAAGAAGAAAGAAGGGAGGGGGAATTTAATCTTTTCAGATGGGGTATCCCACGATCGTGGGAGTCCCTATCTTTCCCACGATCATAAGTTAAGGCTCTAGAAAGATTCTAGAGAGCATTCCCTCTAGAAACTTTCTAGAGAGTCTTCTCATGGTCGTGGGAAACATACCAATTCCCATGATCGTGGGTTAAGTCTCCACAAGGATTTTGTAGAGCCTTCCCATGGTTGTAGGAAACAACTCAATTCCCACAATCGTTGGTTACTCCAACTTTTCCAACTTCTTAACCCTTTTCCAAGCCTAGGATGCATTCTTAACATTCAAACAACCTATAAACACATCAAAATTACCCAACCAACAAGAAATTTGAAGACAAAACAAGTTAAAATTGTAACAAAATTCAAATAAACACCAAGCAAAATCAAATCAAACATAATCACATCCGAATAAATCAAGTAAGCAAGTAAGCAATGACAAACAAAAGAAAGGTAAACGTGCTAAGTTAAGGTCGTTAGCTTGACCATTCCACATGCATCCATGAAAAAGTGAAAGAAAGGAAAGAGATGACTTCTCTTTTTTGTGAATATGTCCCTCCATAATATGGATTGTATTTATGCCCATTGACCTTCAATGCTTCACTCTTGTCATTTTCCAACTCCAAAGCTCCATGGGGAAACACTTGAAGGATCTTAAAGTGTCCACTCCATCTTGAATTGAGCTTTCTAGGAAATAACCGAAGTCGTGAATTAAATAAAAGCACCAAGTCTCCACTCTTAAACTCCTTCTTTTTGATACAACTTTTTTGTTCTTTCTTTGTACAACTTAGCATTTTCATAAGCTTCAAATCTCAACTCTTCCAATTCATCAAGTTATAAGAATCTCTTCTCACCTGCTACCTTCCATTCCATATTTAACTACCTAACTACCTAATAGGCCCGATGCTCTAACTCCAATGGTAAATGACAAGCCTTGCCATACACAACTCGATATGGTGTGGTACATATAATTGTTTTGAAAGCTGTCCTGTAAGCCCATAAGGTATCATCTAGCTTCAAAGCTCAATCCTTTTTGAAGTGCTCACTACCTTCTCCAAAATCTTTTTCAACTCTCTGTTCACCACCTCCATTTGGCCACTAGTTTGGGGGTGTTAAGGAGCCACTTTATGATTGGCATTGTATCTTCTCAGAGAAGCCTCAAAAGATTTGTTGCAAAAATGGCCCCCTCCATCACTTATAATCACTCTAGGCACCCCAAATCTAGTAAAAATATTCTTGATGAACGTTTTAACCACCTTGCCATCATTAGTTAGAGTAGCTACTGCCTCAACCCTCCTAGAAACATAATCAACCCCAACCAATATGTAAGTATTACCTGAAGAGGATGGGAATGGTCCCATGAAGTCCAAGCCCCACACATCGAATATCTCCACCTCCATTATGTTTGAAAGCGGCATTTCATCCCTCTTCGATATATTGCCCAATCTTTGACATCTATCACACTTCAGGATAAAATCTCGAGCATCCTTGAACAAGGTTGGCTAATAGAATCCACACTTTAAGATCAGACCAACAGTCTTGTTAGCTCTATAATGCCCTGCATAAAGTGAGCTATAAAATTACATTAAAATTTTGGGCATTTCATCTTCAGGGATACACCTGCAAATCACATTGTCATCACATATCTTATAAAGTACAGGTTCATTCCAAATATAACGAGAACATTGAAATAAGAAGTGCTTCCTTTGTTAAAATGAAAGATCAGAAGGAAGAATACCACCTGAGAGGTACTTTGTAGTATCTGCAAGCCAAAGATGAAAAGGATTGTCTACCATCATTAAAGCCTCATCAGGAAAGCTCTCCTCAATTTCCTCTTCTTCTTTATGGTATACCCGTTCAAGACGTGATAGGTGGTCCGCTATAACATTTTCTGTTACCTTTTTGTCTTTAATCTCAATGTTGAACTCTTAGAGCAGGAGCACCCACTGGATAAGCCTACCTTTGGCATCTTTCTTAGCGAAAAGATAATTTAACGCCACATAGGCTATAAAAACAATAACTTGTGAGACCAAAAGATAAGAGCAAAAATTTTCACATGCAAATACCACTGCAAGCAATTCCTTCTCAGTAGTGGTGTAGTTCAGTTGTGCTCCCGTCAAAATCTTACTTGCGTAGTAGGTAGCATGCAACCTCTTCTTCTTCTACTAGCCAAGTACACATCCAATAGCATGGTCACTTACATCACATATAATCTCGAAGGGAAGAGACCAATCTGGTGATATCAAAATGGGTGTTGTTGTAAGTGCCTTCTTCAATCTATTAAAAGAATCCAAACAATCATCATTAAACATAAAAGGCACATCTTTAACTAATAAATAAGTCAAGGGTCTAATAATAAGAGAAAAATCCTTGATGAACTGTCTGTAGAACCCTGAATGACCAAGGAAAGCTTGGATACTTTTGATGTTAATGGGAGGTGGTAGCTTTTCAATCACTTCGATCTTAGCTCGATCCACTTCAATCCCCTTGCATAAGATCTTATGGGCTGATACAATTCCCTCTTGGAGTATGAAATGACACTTCTCTCATTTTAAGACTAGATGAGACTCATCACATCTTTGAGGACAAGAAATGATCAAAAGAATCTCCAAAGATACAGAAGTCTTCTATAAATACCTCTATAAAGTTTTCATTCATGTCTACAAATATGGCCATCATGCACCTTTAGAATGTGACAAGTGCATTGGATAAACCAAAAGGCATCATGCGATAAGCAAAAGTCCCATAAGAATAAGTGAACATGGTCTTCTCTTAGTCTTTTGAGTATATAAATACTTGATTGTACCCTGAATATCCATCAAGAAAATAATAAAAGGAATGACCAATCACCCTCTCAATCATTTGATCCATAAAAGTTGAAGGGAAATGTTCTTTCTTGTGGCCAAATTGAGCTTCCTATAGTCAATACACACTCGCCAACCTATGATGGTCCTAGTAGAAATCTTTTTACCATGTTCATTCTTTATCACTGTCATGCCACCCTTCTTAGGCACGCACTATACTAGACTCACCTAGTCACTATCTAAAATAGGGTAAATAATCCCAACATCCAAAAGTTTCACTACCTCCTTCTTCATAACCTCTTGCATGTTTGGATTTAACCTTCTCTATCTTTCCCTCACAGTTTTACAGCCTTCTTCTAGGTTAATCCTATACATTACCACATTAGGGATAATCCCCCTAATATTAGAAATTTGCCACCTCATGGCTCTCATCCTCTTCTTAATGGTCTCCACCATTTTCTCTTCTTTCTCATAATCTAATTAGTTGGAGATAATGATGGGTAGAGTATGGTTCTTACCTAAAAGGTGTATCTCAAATTGGAAGGTAAGGGATTAAGCTCTAAAGTGGGAGGCTTAACAATGGAAGGTGATGTGGGTGTATTTGTTCCCTCCAGCTTCTTTATATCAACTTCCTCACATAATTCCTCTTCTTTCAAACTCTCATCCCTATGCACTTCAATAACTTCATGCACTTCCTCTTCAGCCTCCTTCACACACTTATCCACAACATCAATTTTCATACACATATTACTATCCATAGGTTTATTCAAAGATTTTGGCATATTAAATTCAACCTACTCATCACCAATTCTCAACATAAGTTTCCCTTCATGCACATCAACTAATGCCCTACCAGTATTCATAAAGGGCCTACCAAAAATCAATGGACAATTTCTATCAGCTTCAAAATCCAATATAACAAAATCAACAAGAATAATAAATTTGTCCATTTTTACCAATACATCTTCTACAACTCCAAATGGCCTCTTGTTGGATTGATCCGCAAGTTAAATTAGCATGGACATTGGTTTGACCTCTTAGTCCCAATTTTTGAAAAATAGACAAAGGCATCAAGTTAATATTTGTGATAGTTGTGTAATTGCATGTGTTTTAGGGTTGAATTTGTTATTTATTTAGTGTGAATTTGAGTGGTGTGTGTTTCAGGGTAAACAAGAAGAATGGTGAAGATTCGAGGAGTTTCAACCTAAAGCCATAGGCCATGATCGTCCACAGCAGGCTATGATCATAACAGAGAAGGAAGGGCTAGTAGCAGCCAAGCCACAAATGTGCACTGCGAGCACGATCGTGACAGAGAGCGTCAAGTCAGTCCACGATCGTGACAGAAAGGTTAAACAGTAGGCCACGATCGTGGCAGGTAGGGCCAAGGTCGTGCCCTGCATTAAGCTGACAGAGAAACTCAATTTTCGTGAGATTTTGTGGACCATTTCAACCCCGACTTTGACCTAGAGCTTCCACAGAATAAATAGAACATGATGTGACAGCCATAGGAGGCTTTTGGAGAGCTAATAGAGTCGTGTAAGAGAGTATCATTCTGTCAATTCCGAGAAAAACCTAGAGAGAGATCAAGAGATTGAGGAAGGAGACGAAGTAAGAGAGGCACGGAGATAAGTTTGACGTGAAGTACTTCCCGGAACTGGTGGTTTCCCGCCGTCGCTGCCTCCAAGATTCGCTCCAATGGTATTTCTTATTTTTATTTCGACTTTATGGATGTATGAAATTGAGATATTCATAGGAAACAGTGTTGTTGAATGTTGATTTACTATCTATACTCACCTTTTGGTTTTTTAGTTCTTGAGATTAATCAAGTTTATTTGATTGTGTTTTCTTTCGATTTAATTGTGATTCAAATTCTATTCTTAATAACTGGGTGATAAACTGAGAGGGTGAGCTAGGTAAAAATCATCGATTTAAGCTAACGAGAGTTAGGTGAATCGATAGGAAGAGAATTGAATCAAACCGGTAAAGTCGTGTAACGAGAGATCGAGCATAGATTCTCGATAGGTTTTTAGACAACTCAGAACTAATTTAGGTTTTGAGTCAATCGCGAATCAAGAGATCGCGATTCCATAATTTAAATTAGGGATCATTAACTACCTCGAGAGAGAGTAATTTGCCTTAGGATCGCCTAGGCCCATTGAGTCGAAAATTAAATAATTGGTTATATTTTCTTTAGTTTCGAATTAAATCCCCCTTTCTCTCATTTGGATATTTCTAGGTTGATTTTGGGTTGATGTGTGAGTTGCTATTTTGTGACTTTTCTGCACTTTAAATTCTCATATTTGATTATTGATTGATTTAAATTCTGCATTAGTTAATTATTTAGAATTATTGTAGTTTAGGGCAACCTTAGATTTATGACTAGTTAGCCTTCCTCATGGGATCGATACCTTAGGTACTACGAGAACAACCCGTGTGCTTGCGAAATTTACCAAGGTTAAAAAATTAGTAAAACTTAGCACGTATAACCTTGCGAACAAGTTTTTGGCGCTATTACCGGGGAAGGCGACATTTAGTCTATAGTTTAAAGAGTTAACTTATATTTGATTTTTTGTTTTTATTTTCATTTTGTTTGTTTTATTTCAAAATCATGCTCTGCATGAACATAAGAGTCATGAGGGGTTCGAGTCGTGCAGATGAAATGATAGATTTAGATATAATGCGATTAGAATGAACCTTGAGGAAAGCTCAGCGAGAGAAAAAAGAAGAGATTGGGAAATCACAAATGGTTGAGGAATTTGAAAGAAACATGGATCAGGAAGTTATCCTTGGAAGGCAACAATAGAGGACCCTCATGGACTTCATGTGGCCAGGTTTTAACCCAGCGAATGAAGGAGTGACTAGATCACCTGTTTTAGTGGTCTCATTCGAAATCAAGCTAGCCCTGCTAAACATGCTTTAGTAGAACATCCAATTTTATGGACTGGCAAATGAAGATCTAAATGCACACATCGTTAGTTTCCTCGAGATCTATGATACTTTCTGGTATCACCAGATGTCGGAGGATGCGGTTAGGATTAGGTTGTTCCCTTTTACACTTAGGGACATAGTGAAGGCTTGGTATCACTCACTAAGCCCCGTCATCATTATGACGTGGGAGCAGCTTGTACGTGCCTTCTTAAATAAATGCTTCCTGTTAACGAAGACCATGAAGATCATAAAGGAAATTATCAATTTCCAACAAGGTGATGGGGAGTCGATTTATAAATTGTAGGAGCATTATAAAGACCTACAGAGGAGATGCCCACACCACAACCTACCAAAGGAATTCCTCCTACAGACATTTTACAATGAATAAAACTTACCTACTAGAGGCACATCGATGCAGCATTAGGAGGATCTTTGATGCGTAAGACAGTCAATGAAGCATAGGAGTTAAATGAAGTGATGGCGAGCAAAAGATGCTTATGGCAAGTAAGAGAAGTAGGCAACCTATTACCTTTAGAGAGCAAAAAGGAGTTGTCGCAGTCGATCAGATGACAAAGATGCAAAATAAAATCAACAATCTAATGCGACAACTCAGCAATATGAAGGCGTCATCTTCCACTCTGGTTAAGGCCATGCAAGCAAAGTGTAAGTTATGTGGTCAAGTAGATCATGATACTATATAATGCTACCTGATGAGAAATGATAACTAGGAGCAAGTGAATTACATAGAGGCACAATTTGGACGAGGAGGAGGTAATAACCTACTCCAACACATAAAACCCCAGGTGGAAGAATCACCCCAACTTTTCCTAGTCAAACAATAATAATGGAGGGCAATTTAGGCCTCAAGGGCAATCGAGATTTTAGCAAGCTAAGACAAGCTCGATGGATTTAAAGTTAGGCAGGATTTTGGACAAGATAGGAGGTATGGAGGAGGCATATAGGAGGCTCGAGAGTAAATTCGAGCAAGTTATGAAGAATCATGCCTCATCTATATATAATTTAGAAGTCTAAGTGGGGCAGCTCGTGGAAGCAATGTCGAATCGGAATGTTGGAACTCTTCCAAGCAACACCGATTCCAACCCAAAGGAGCATATCATGGTCATAAGTCATACTCAAGATGGAGAAACCGCCAAGTGCAGGAAAAGGTGGAAGATAGAGAAAAAGATCAAATAGTTGAAAATGACCTTTCGATTGAGCTCATGATGGAGTCAATTTAAGTAACTCGACGGGTATTTCCATTCCCTATTGCACAACAGCGAGAGTTATATGCAAAGAAGGAAGCAAAACAATTGCAGGAAATTAAGCATAACAAGATAGAGGAAGTGATAGACCGAATACAATCGAAGCTCAAACTATAGGAGTCTATTAAGAAGAAGGTTGAGGAGCAACCACTGGAAGCAAACCCTAACATAGTGATAAAGAAAGATAACCCAGGGGACTTTTTCATCCCCTGTAGTATCAACAACATTATTATAGACAGGGCATTTGCGAACTTAGGCGCAAGTATAAATATGATTCCCTATACTTTGAGTTTAAAATTGGGGTAAGAGAGTTAGTATCCACTAAGTTTTTGGTTAAGACGGTAGATAGAACGTCGTATAGACCGATGGGAATCATAGAAGATATGCAAGTAAAGGTCAGTAAATTTATCTTTCCCACGAGTTGCTATGTTTTGGGCATCAGCGAAGATGAGGACACTTTGATAATTCTTGGGCGACCATTCTTAGCCACTGCACGTTCAATTATTGATGTTGATAGGGGCAATTTAACTTTGCAACTAGGAAAGGAGCATATAACCTTCAAGATAACCATTAGAAAGTACGGAGCTCCTTCACCTCCAGTGGATCTTAAAGAACCCAAACCTTGAGGAGGATGGGAGGACATAGAGGATCTTGCAAATGCTTTCCGAAAGAAGCACTAGCGAAGGAGAAGGCAAGGTCAAGGAAATTGCAAGGACGATGGTAATTGCAATATGGTAATGAAGGTTCAGACTCTGAGATTAATGGCGACGCTACCATCAAACCATTCATTCCAACTACCTTAAGCGTAAAATGAGCGTCAAGCTATTGACATTAAAAAGAAGCACTGCATGGGAGGCAACCCATAGAAAAATTAGTTCTTGTCAAATTTTGCTAGATTGGTTGAATTCCATAGTTAGGTTTATTTTTGTTTTGGTTAAATAAAAGCGAAAAAAGAATAGGATTTCAGAATCACGAGAAGTTTATGCAAACATAAAGAGAGAAGTGAAGAAGGGCCATAGAAGAATTAAGAAGTGAAAGATAAAAGATTAGAAAAGAGAAAACGAAGGACTTTGGTGTTAAAAGACAGTCGATGGTCACAATTGTGGCCTGCGGTGCAAATGCTCTTGGTGGTATGCCGCATGCCCTGATCATGGCATAGTAGGCCACAATCATGGCCTGCGACTATGTAGAAACAAGGTAGGCATAAGTTTTAAATGAAATGTTTTACCATTTTGCCCTTCTTACCACCTATATATTCAGTTCTTACTTCTTTTTCACTTTCACTCTAATTTTCATTTTATCTCTCTAGAATTCAAACGTCCAAACACTTTCACCTCTCACTAAATTTTTAACCTTCCTAAATTCTTCCACATCCTACCTCAAGCATGCCTTGCATTAAGCAATCAGCCCGACGGGAGCCATATGGAAGAGAACAAGTTGTGCGCTAGGGGTGAAGGAACTAAGCAACAGACTTTGAAGCACCATTCCCCATATATACTAAGGAGGAAGGTATTCGTTTTGGATCCCTTCATTCTAGGAAAATTGTAGCTCTTAGGTACTTTGATGTTGCCAATTAGATAGGCTAGAACTGCATGATTGGGTAGAGAACCTAGCTGAGAGAATCCAGTGGTGCCGATTCATACAGTTCCAGTTCCCTGCTTATGAAAAGATTACACTAGAAATTTTCACGTCCTTCACCTTTCACGAAAAGAACATAAAAGAAATGTGGTTTAGATTGGAAGCTCGAGCTTATGAACTGAATGTCGAACTCATGTGTGAAATGTGTGGATTCCCCGAATCCACCATCGTTGATCAATGTGATGATTTCTATGTCTCCCAATACTGGCATAAGCTGACTAGAATTGAGCAATTTCACGCGAAGAATCACAAAAACATTAGTCGATCCTATGAACACGTGCTTCTGCACAAATTTATGTGTCAGTTAGTTTTTGATAAGTCAGAAACCAACAAGTGCTCCACCAAGGAACTTTTCATACTATGGTGCATGGACTACAGTATTCCAGTCTGCACTTCCATCCATGTTTTGAATGCCCTCGTTGCGGTTCCGTGCAAGCGGAGCAATCATATTGGAATGGGATACATAGTGTTTGCCATTGCAGAACATTTTGGTATGGAACGAAGGGGGTTAACAGTTCACCTCCCTGACTTCCCCAACCATTATCATTTATTTCGGGCAGAGATCATCCATTCTACAAATATGAGCCTACAAGAGATCCACGAGAAGACACATGTGAGGACCAGGGTAGGTCAAACAAGCTCGAGTTCAGCGCCACCTTTATAGGAGGAATCAATAAGTGAAGAATTGGAAGAAGATGAAGAGGAAGAACAAGGCTAGAAGAAGGTATTGGATGCAAGACATTGGGGGAGATGGCACACATATAACGACACCAAAGCCAGATATTTAATGAATCCATCATTATTTCGAATCTTAGGGAGTTTAATTGCCTAACCCAAATTAATTTTTCTTTCCCAAATTATTCTTCAGTTCTATTTTGTCTTTATGTTTTTGTTATTTTGTTATTTTTATATCTTATTTTCTTCTTATTGTTCATTTAATCTGTTCTTTGTTACTTTAATTTTTTTTCTTTATCCTTTGTTTATGTGCTTGTGTGTACTTCCTTCTCACATTGAGGATAATGTATTGTTCAAGTGTGGGGAGGGATTGTGTGTTTTATTTTGAATGTGATTTTGCATACTGTATGATAGTAGTAGGTTACATTGTGTGAAGTGTGTCAATGTGTCAATGACTTAGATTGAGTGAAATTTATTTAATTTTAGACACAATCTATTAGGTTTTGAATGATCATTAACTTGCGAAATTAGTGAATTAGGGGACCTTTGGAGGACTATATAGCCTGATTAGGACTTAGTGTAAATTTAGCACCCTCTAGATTGTCATATTCATTCATAATTTGAAGTCTTTTAGGTTAGGTAGCTTAACTAGCATTTTTTTATGAAAATGAATAGCAAAAAGCAACAAGGCAGGTAATAATAATAATAATAAATGTTTTGTTTAGAAAATCACTATTCTGCTGACCTTCAGGTTATGAACAGAGCTAGTAGCCAGCTAAAAATGTGATGTAGTTAAGTAATTGGATCGACACATATCATAAATGTGTTCCTTCACATAAAAAGGCTATAATGACATTTCAACCAAGCTGTTTAATAAAATTACTAGTTAAGTAATCGGATCGACGTTCATCACAAATGTTTGCCTCTGAGTAAAAGACTAAGTCCGAGTAATAATAAAATAAAATAAAATAAAATAAAATAAAATAAAAAATTTTTCTAATAAAAACCTACAGAACTTGTAATAAGCTTGAATTTTCATGAAAAATGTACTTAGGAACAATTACAAAGTTTGAGGGACTGAAAAATTATTAATGTGTGTGTACAATTGAAAAGGGTTAATAAGTTAACACTTAGGTCTCGATTAAGTTGTATATTTAGTTCAAGCCCCTAGACACATATTTTGTTCATTAATGGTTTGACATAATTGAAGGATTGTGCTCTAGATTAAATTCATTTCATGAAGTCAGAGCCATTGCCTTATTATTGCATTGTGTATTATATGTTTTTATGTGTTTTGTTGTTTTGTTTCTATAGGACAAACAAAACGTTTAAGTTTGGGGATATTGATAGCTGTTTAATTGCATGTGTTTCAGGGTTGAATTTGTTATTTATTTAGTGTGAATTTGAGTGGTGTGTATGCATTTAAGGTGTAATTGTGTTAGTTTGTGTGTTTTAGTGATTTTATAGGTTAGATTAAGTTTTTGAGCTTAAATGTTATATTTTTGAGGTGCCGTGATGTATTTGTTAGTGTTTCAAGATAAATGGGAAAGAACGATGAAGATTTGAGGAGTTTCGGCCCAAAGCCATAGGCCACGATCGTGCACAGCAGGTCACGATCGTGCACTAAGAGCACGATCGTGACAGAGAGCGTTAAGTCAAGCCACAATCGTTCTCATTGGGCCACGATCATGACAAAAAGTTTAAACAGTAGGCCACAATCGTGGCAGGTAGGGGCACGACCGTGCCCTGCATCAAACTAATAGAGAAACTTAATTTTTGTGAGATTTTGTGGGCTGTTTTGACCTCAACGTTGACCTGGGACTTCCACAGAATAAATAAAACATGATGTGATAGTCACAGGAGTTTTTTGGAGAGCCTAGAGAGTCGTGAAAGTGAGCATCATTATGTCAATTCCAAGAAAAACCTAGAGAAAGATCAAGAGATTGAGGAAGGAGACGAAGGAAGAGAGACGCGGAGATAAGTTTGACGTGAAGTACTTCCTAGAACAGATGGTATCTCGTAGTCGCTGCCTCCGAGATCTGCTCTAACAATATTTCTTATTTTTATTTCGATTTTATGGATGTATGAAATTGAGATATTCACTAGAAATAGTGTTGTTGAGTTTTGATTTACTGTCTATACTCACCTTCAGATTTGGGGAGTTTCGGCCCAAAGCCATAGGCCACGATCGTGCACAGCAGGTCACGATCATGCACTAAGAGCACGATCGTGACAGTTAGCATTAAGTCAAGCCACAATTGTTCTAATTGGGCCATGATCATGACAAAAAGGTTAAACAGTAGGCCACAATCGTGGCAGGCAGGGCCACGGCCGTGCCCTGCATCAAGCTAATAGAGAAACTCAAATTTTGTGAGATTTTGTGGGCCGTTTTAACCTCAACATTGACCTAGGACTTCCACAGAATAAATAAAACATGATGTGATAGTCACAGGAGTTTTTTGGAGAGCCTAGAGAGTCGTGAAAGTGGGCATCATTCTGTCAATTCCAAGAAAAACCTAGAGAAAGATCAAGAGATTGAGGAAGGAGACGAAGGAAGAGAGATACAGAGATAAGTTTGACGCGAAGTACTTCCTAGAACAGATGGTATCTCGTAGTCGCTGCCTCCGAGATCTGCTCTGACAATATTTCTTATTTTTATTTCGATTTTATGGATGTATGAAATTGAGATATTCACTGGAAATAGTGTTGTTAAGTTTTGATTTACTGTCTATACTCACCTTCAGGTTTTTTAGTTCTTGAGATTAATAAATTTTATTTGATTGTGTTTTCTTTCGATTTAATTGTGATTCAAATTCTATTCTTAATAACTTGGCAATAAACTGAGAGGGTAGTGAGCTAGTTAAAAATCATCGATTTGGGTCAACAAGAGTTAGGTGAATATATAGATAGGTAAAGAATTGAATCAAACTGGTATAGTTATGTAACGAGAGATCGAGCATAGATTCCCAGTAGGTTTTTAGACAACTTGGAATTAATTTAGGTTTTGGGTCAATCGCAAATCGAGATATCGCAATTCCATAATTTAAATTAGGGATCATCAATTAGGGTTAAGAATTATAACTCAAGAGAGACTAATTCACCCTAGGATCGTCTAGGCCTGTTGAGTCAAAAATGACATAATTGGTTAGATTTTCTTTAGTTTCGAATTAAACCCCCTTTCTCTCACTTGGCTATTTTTAGGTTGATTTTGGATTATTGTGTGAGTTGCTATTTTGTGACTTTTTTACACTTTAAATTCTCATATTTGATTATTGATTGATTTAATTTTTGCATTAGTTAATTGTTTAGAATTATCATAGTTTAGGGTGACCTTAGATTTATGACTAGTTAGCCTTCCTTGTGGGATTGATACCTTAGGTATTACGCGAATGACCCGTGCACTTGCTGAATTTACCAAGGTTAAAAAATTAGTAAAACTTAGCATGTATAACCTTGCAAAAAACTTGCACCTAAATCACATAAACATTTAGAAAATTCAAAATCACCAATAACACATGGAAAAGTAAAACTCCCTAGATATTGTAGTTTTGAAGGCATTTGACTTGATATGATCAAACTACAATTTTTTGTCAAAGTTACTTTCTGATTGTCTTCCCAAGTGCGTTTGTGTGTGAGTACATCCTTAAGAAACTTCGTGTACTTGTGCATGCACTCCAAGGCTTCCACCAATGACAAGTTAATCGGAAACTTATTCAGTTTCTCCGAAAACTTGGAAAACTAGGTGTTCACCTGATGTTGTCTCATCTTTTATGGATACGGAAGTTTAAGCTTGTAGGGTGGTGATGGTACATAGGGCCTTTCTTCTTCTTTCCCTTCTTCTATCTCCTTGCCTTTCCCTTTTTCTTGGCTATCCTTTTGCACACTTAGTTCCTCCAACTGCTTACCACTTCGAAGTGTAATAGCCTTGAGTTGTTCCTTTGGGTTGGCCTTAGTATTGCTTGATAGGCTACCTACATTTCTAGAAGACAAAGCATTAGCAACTTAAACCTCCAACTTGTGTATGGATGAGGCATGGTTCTTCAAAATCTAATTAAACTTTGCCTCCATCCTCTTTTTACTTTCCTCCTAGCTCGAAAAGATCTTCTTTTGGTTCTCTTCTTAATTTTTCAGTTTGGACCCCACAACATCCATTAACTTGTCTATTTTGCTCTCTATTGATCCAAGTCAGTCTTGTTAAAATCTAGAAGGTCTTTGCAATCTTGTTTGACCACCTTTATTGTTAGTACTCTAAGAAAAATTTAATTGTAAGTGTTAGAGTAAGGATTATAACCTCTTTTTGACTGGCCTAAGTAATTTACCTATTCTGTACCGTTGGCCCATAACAAGAAACATTCAGTTGAGACATGGTTGTTTTGCCCATATAACTAAGACTATAATTTCATAACTTTGGTTGTAGATGAAGATGCTCCTTGTATATTGCTTAACTGTTTAATAGGGTCTGTGATTTGTGCCTGTATAGCTGTAACGGATTCAATCAGGATCATACCTTTGTGCTCCTTTTGGCCCTGTCTACTCCTCTTACTTGACCACATACAACTATTGCTCGCCAATTCTTCCAAAAGGTCATGAGTTGCATCGATAGTCTTTCTCATCAAAGAATCTTCAGCAGCTGCATCTATGGTTTCTCTTGTGCTCTGATTTACACCATTGTAAAATGTCTGCAACAAGAACTCCCTCAGAAGGTTGTGGTGGAAACGACTTATGTATAATTCGTTAAACCTCTCACAGGCTTCATATAAAGACTCCCCATCACTTCGTTGTAAATTTGTGATTTCCTTTATGATTCTTGTTGTCTTGGTCAATGGGAAGTATTTAACGAGGAATGCTTGGGCTAACTGTTCCCAAGTAGTGGTCTGCCCTTAACTAAGCGAATTATACCACGCCTTTGCCCGATCTCTCAAAGTGAAAGAAAACAAACACAACTTCACGGCATTGTTAGGCATACCATTAAACCTGAAGGTGTTGTAGATCTCTAAAAAATTTGCAATATGGGTATTGGGATCTTTGTTAGACAACCTATAAAATTGTACACTACTTTGAAGTATGTTGAGGAGTGCCGGTTTGATCTTAAAATTATTAGCTTGAGTTGCTGACCTTGCAATTCCTTAAGGACTAAAACCTGGCCTCATAAAGTCCATCAATGTCCTCTCAACTCCTCCTTGCTCTCGTTCTTCTGCCATATTTATTTGTATAATGTCTTGGCGCTTCGCTCTTCTTAACTCTCGTTCGTACCTTGTGATATTGGATAACTCTTTGTCACTAAATTTAGTTGACTTTCGCACGCTCCTTGTGTTCATGCACTTACAAATACAAAAAGAAAAGTATTCAAAACTCTTAAATCAAAGTAACCTAAACTAAATAAGATGCTAAACAAACAATCCTCGGCAATGGCGCTAAAAACTTGTTAATTACAAAACAAACTACTAGTTTTACGGTCAAAACTGTAAGTATACAGGTCATGACTTGTAGTTAAAAAGTGAATATCGACCCCACAAGAATCGTGCTTAGGCACCACTTAATTCATATTGATCTTTGTTTAAGAACCAAATTTTTTATGGAAATAAACTGGAAAATTAAATAAAATTAAACAACCAACAATGCACAAATGATAATGAAAAAATGCAGAAACTTCGAATTCAAGATTTTAACAACTAGAGATCACTTTTTCCTATCTTATCTCCTTCCTATTTTGTTAATTGAATTGTGCCTTACCTAAGATATCCTAATGTATTAACTACCCTCTCTCAAGGTGTAATTAATTGTCCCTAACCAAATTAAATGGAAATGATTAAGCAATCTCTCAATCTACCAATTTAACCAGTTATGAAGTTATCTTATGGTTAATCAATTAATTAGCCAATAACTCTTTTCTAACTAATCAATTAACTTGATGGATGTAGGTCTATAGAATGTCAATTCTCATTGTACAACTGTACACAAATTACGCAACTCAATCTCTCAATTTATTACAGGGTATAAATTCAACATTCATTAAAAGCTTCATTCGTTCAAATAAGAGTGTGGAATAGAAGTAGAAAGATTGATCTCAATCATAAACATACCTGAAGAAATAGCTTCCTTAAGCTTCTTATCTTTTAGGCTAGCAAGATAAGATGCGCAGTTCCTCTTCCAATGTCCGTTGACTCTGCAATGACAACATGTGCCCTTGTCATTACTCTTCTTCTTGACACCTCCTTTGGCCTTTACTATATTAGTAGAAGCCTTCTATTTCTTGTTCTTTTCTTCTTAATTCCCTTTTTCTTGCTTTTAGAATAGCTGACAACAAGTATAGAACTGGGTTCCTTCTTAAGGCACCCTTCCGCAATCTTAAGCATGTTCAACATTTTAGGCAATGTCATGTCTAGTTCATGTTGAAGTTTATGATGAACTGTGAAAAGCTCAAACTTAGAGACTGCAGCACTAGATCAACGCTTAACTTGTGGTCCATGACAAAACCTAATTGGTCCAATTTTTCAATATACCCAATTATCTTCAATATATGCAAATTAACTGAAGATCCTTCTGTTATCTTGCATTGAAACAATGCCTTGGAGATTTGATATCTCTCCACCCTACTTTGTGCACCAAATAACTCCTTAAGATGCAGTATTATAGTAGGTGCATCCATGTTCTCATGCTACTTCTAAAGTTTAGGAGACATGCTAGCTAACATCACACACGTAGCTTAGTCAACGTCATCAATATAATGTTGATATTTCTCCCAATCTTCATCAGTTGCATCTAAAGAAGGGTCTGATGGAGTAAGAGTATCAAGAATGTATAACTTCTTTTCTTGCCTAAGAACTATTCTTAAGTTTTGTAACTAGTCCGAAAACTTGGGTCTTGTTAGCTTGTTAGCATCCATGGTACTCCTTAATGTCAAGTTGATACTCATCTTAAAATTCAATAATCGGAAAAACATAAAAGGAGTAAATATTAGTTTATATCCAAAACCAAATAAAATAAGGACTTTAAAATTGTTTGATTACTCCCAATATTTTATTCAAAATAATAGCCTCACTAATATATCAAAAAATTATCAAATAATTTTCTAGTAGGGTAGGATCCTATTTAAAATTAATTGATCTTGAGTTTGCTTAACAAACCAACTAAAATTAAAGTAGGTAAAAAACTACTTTTCAATCATATCTTATGTGACTCATAAAACCGTTAGGTAACAACTTTTGCTAAAATATATCACATATATTATTCCTAATCCTGCCTCTAAATCTATATGATCATGAATTTACTAATCCAAATCACACAAATTTAGTTATGTAGGACCCATTAATTTAAGATAAAATATATACGGGTTAAAGTGATCTTGAGTTTATTTAACAAGCCAAGCAATAAAAAGAATTGTGGTTTTATTCTTAAACAATGGAAGGGAACTATCATATTCCTAACGTGTACTTAATATTTTATTAAGGAATTTAAAATTTCAAAAATTTCTGATCTCATCAGAATAATATAATCTCATTATATTTATAATTTCAAACATAATCTAATTATGAAAGAAATTATTTAAATCTTTTATTTGATTCTAATTATTGATTTCATATTAAATTTAATTTAATAATTCAACTCTTGAAAAATTAAATTAAATTCCAAAAATTTTCCTAATAAAAATTCCCTTTGAAAACAATTTTCAAAATTTAGTAAAACACTTTTCAATTTTATTAGGAGTAAAATTAATTTAATCTCTATTAAATTATTAAATTGACAATTTAAGGTTTTAAAAAATTTAAAAACAAATAAAAAGGGATGTGAGGGTATCTGGCACGTGTACCGATGGCACGCAAATGCATCTACTACAGGTGCGTTCCGAAGACATTGGGCATGTGACTTGCACAAGCCCATCTTCTTCTCCAGAAGCTACCACCTATTTCTGCAACTACCTTCCTCCCACTTTATTTTAAACCGACGCCACCACTTCTGCTTCCCTCACATTGTTGTCCACATTTCCCCATCTGGTCTCCAGTCGACACCCATCTCCCACTTTTCCTAACTGTCATCTATCACTCCACCTTTATTGAACGATTGACGCTGGCATCGTTGATGTCTAGCATCGCAAGAGACGTTGATGCCAGGATGCTAGCCAATGGCATAGTGAGGCGTCACTGACGCCACCCTGTTGTGTCAGGCGACGCCTTGCATGTTCGTATAAAGGGGAGATAACTGCCCCTCTTAAATAGTAAATACAGTTGTTTGTGGGCAGAAACTAAATGCTTTAGATCCAAAAAACAAACAACAAAGGAAAAATAATATGGGTAGAATAAATAGTATAATCCACAAAGAACACAATTAAGTTCAGATCTGAGTCATTTGCAAGAATAGAGAAAAGGAAAAATTCGAAAATAAAATATGGCAGTTGGATGAACATAAAATAGAGCATGCGTATGGAAACAATTTCCAGAACTCAAATGTAAGTCTCTCAAAGGCCAAGTCGTGAAAACATTTGTTTGACATAGACAAATAAAAAAGAAACAATTTCTGGCATCGTATAAACATGGGCTTAGGCAACAACAAAACACTCATTCGAACTATTATTTCAGAAATATTACACAGGTGTAACTTTACGCAAAGAAATACATAAAACAATTTTCATGATGAAACAAGAATAATCTCGAATAACATGCACATTGCAGTTCTTCAAACCTTAACATATTATCACAATCAATCATAATCAAGCCTCTAATTCAAGATATACAATTAAAGATGGCTCTGATACCACTGTTCAAATCCAATCATTAACAAATCACGAGCGCAATGAAAAATAAAACTTTTTTATGGATTTCGGGCAGATTCTGATAATTGAATAAACTTGAATAAAACATAAAATGAATTAGAAACTGTACCTTGTTCATCTTCCCGTTGAAAAAACTTTGAACTTTTTCCAATTGATCAATCATGAGTTGTTTAATTGTCTAGCCTCTGATGATATTCACAGAGCAATTCTCAAGACTAATTTGAGAGGAAGGAAACAAAAATACTAGCTTCTAAATTGTTCTTCCCTTTTTAAATAGAAAAATCATGAAGGTCTTTAATTAAAATTAAATTTCTTCAATTATAATTAAAATCAAATTCTAGTTATAATTAATTTAATTTTAATAAAATCAAATATCAGCAATTTGTGAAAGAAAAATCAATTTAGTTTAAATTGGACTTAATTATAAAGTTTGAGAAACTTTGGGGATCAAATATCAAAGTTTCTCAAACTTTATAATTAAGTCCAATTTAAACTAAATTGATTTTTCTTTCACAAATTGCTCTTTGATGTGTGACCCATTAGGTTCCTAATAAATTGGCAATGATTATAAATTACAATTCTAATTCAAAATTATAATTATATAAATTAAAACTTCTTTTAATTTATTTTTAATTCTTCAATTAAATAATTCATAATCATAATTCATGACTGACGTCTAGCAATATGTCATGATTACCCAAATGTCAAGAATGTCAAAGTGATTGACTTAACCTATTCATGCATAACTATAATGTATAATTTAATCCTTTCATCATTCAATATTCTAATTAGATAGAGTATGGATATAGTGTCTACTCTTATCATCCAGTCATGTTCATTCTTGTTAATTAGTAATTGATTTATAATTGAAATTTGAAAAACACCTTGCTCTAAAATAATTAGAAAGAATATTCTACTATTCTTGATTAGTAATAGTTTATGGAACTTTTCAAATTTCAATTCACTCTAGGCAAAGAATTCTATAAACTATTACTAATCAAGAACAGTAGAATATTCCCTCTAATTACTTTAGAGTGACGAATCCTATATTAACTTACTCAACTATCTCCATATGGGTCATACTGTATCTAATTACTATCGATTGAATTATCCTATGACGATTCATAAGTAGCATCAAAACACAATAATTCTCACATAAGATACCTTGGTAATATCAAGTTTGAGGATCAAATATACAATCATCATTATGAGATAATCCACAGATACTTAAGTAATATTCCATTCGAAACTCTCATTATCAGGTTAGTTCAATGACTTATTTTCTAATAATCACCCACACATTAGTTTAAGTATTTCCTTACTTTAACTTATGAGATCAATTACTTTTTTTATAAGAAAGAAATATAATGTGTGCTAATTTTATCGTTTCAACAATATCCCGTCTTGATAAAATTACGTTTACGAACATTTAGGAATAATATATATGCGTAAATTGGATTTCATAATTATGATCTCATCATAATTTCAATTAAATGGTAATTATTTCAAGAATTTTACCTTTAGTATTAAAACATAAAATATTAATTAAATTAATACATAAAGATAAATAAAGCATTTTTTATTAATTAAAATAAAATTATACATTAATTTGCGTCCAATTGATTGACTGTAAGGATATAAACTAACAAAAATATGTGAAGCACATAAGTGAAAAGGAACCAGCGATAATTGATAACACAACGGGATTGTGTTGCATTAACGCATACAACACATATGGAGGATTTACAGTTTATTAATATCCATCCAGCGTTAACAGTTTATATAATAACGGTGATACTAAACAGTTTTGGACAGTTACTAGGTAGTTGATATAACATATGTCCAACAATAAAGAGACATCCTGCATGATACATGTAAGACATGCACACCATTACACATATTACACCATGCATTTACGTATAGCTTCCAAGCAGTCCACCATGCAACGTCCAATGTTGTAATACCAACATATTTTCATGTAGCCAACCAAAACACAATCTGTCCCATCGACGAAACTTCATGTTCCAATGTCTATAAATAATTCCAGCATAGGTATTGTATAGTTTTGTGGCTACACGCCATCACAGGTACTACATATCGAAACAACGCGGAAGCGGTAGAATCTTAATAGAGTTGGTACAAAACTAGGAAATGCATGAACTCATCTTTTCAAGTATAATAGTGGATTCGAGAACGAAGTCTCGTTAAGCACAGTGTCTGGGTAGAGTGGTCTTCCACTGAATGCAACTGAAGCCATTTAAGACGTCAACCCACTGTCTATTCAAGTATATGTGGATTCGAGAACGAAGTCTTGTCAAGCACAGTGTCTGGGTTGAGTGGTTTTCCAGTTTCCACTGATTGCAACTACAGCCATTGAAGACGTCAAAACCACTCTCTTGAGACAAGGGACATTTAAACAAGAGGTAAGAACATTAAGTGTTCCTTTCAAAGTAGGTTCAACGAGTTCTTCCCAGAATTCGACAAAAAAAAAAGAATCAAATAAAAATACATATCAACATCAAGGAATTGTTAAAGTCTAATGGTGTATTATACACTTTTGAAGTAGAAAGCAGGGAAGAATAACAAGTAAGTTTCTTTTGTATTATCAACTCTTTTTATTCTCTAAAATAACAACTGGTTACAACTCCTTACAAAGCCTAAACATCGGATGAAGACTCTAGAAATTCGTATAAAAACAAATAACAGAATTCTAAACAACACAATTAATTTTGACCATCCTTTATTAAAATAGTCATAACTTTTTAAAGTAAAGTCTAAATAACTTGAAACTTTTGCAACTGAAACTAGACTTAAAGAAATTTAAATCCATAGGTTACACTACGAAAATGACTAACGTTTGACTTTTCATATTCTCTCTTAAATCAGTCTTAAATTCTATCCACTGCAAACACTTTAACTATTAGACCATATTAAGTTTAGATTTTCAACATCCCCTTAAACTTAATTATTTTCTTTCTTGCATCCAGAGAATCTTCTTGAATTTGTTAAAGAGTTCAATCGACAGTGATTTTGTGAATATATCTGCCACTTGATCACGACTCGCCACGTGAGTCACCTCCATGTCACCATCTTTCATATGCTCTTGTATGAAGTGAAAACACACATCAATATGCTTGCTCCTTTCATGATGCACTGGGTTCTTTGCCAATTCAATCATTTCCTTGTTATCCACTAGAATTTCTGTTGGCTTCTTTTGGGCAAAGTTCATCTCCTTTAGTAACTTACACATCCATAAGGAGTGACATATGCATAAAGATGTGGTAACATATTATGCTTCACAGATTGACAAAGTAACTATAGGTTGTTTCTTTGAAATTCATGTAAATACTATGCTTCCTATGAAAAATTTAAAACCCGTAGTGCTCTTTCTATCATCCATATCTCCACTTCAATCACTATCGAAATATCTAACAAGATGAAACTTATTAGTATGACAGTAAAATAAGCCTTGAGATAATGTACCTCTAATATAACGAAGAATTCGTTTTACGACTTTCCAATGCTTCATTTTTCTCTCCTCCATGTACTAGCTTACCAAGCCAACTCCATATGCAATGTCTGACCTTGTGCATGTAAGATAACATAAACTTCCAACCAAACTTCTATACAATGTTGTGTCAACTACCTTGCCTTCATCATGTCAGGATAATTTCGTACCACTCTCAACTGGGGTGCTTACAAGACTACAATTTTCTATTTTGGACTTATTTAAAATCTTCTTTGCATATGCTTCTTGAGACAAAAAAAATCCAGATTTATCTTATCTAATTTCTAATCCAATAAAATAAGACATGAAACCTAAATCGGTCATCTCAAACTCCTTTGTCATTTCCAACTTAAACTTCTCAATCATTTCCTATAAGATGTCATCTTTTCATACATTCACATATAACACATGTTCATATGGACATTGCATAAACCCGTGCTCTTCGAAATATGCATATATTTGGGTGTTCCATGCTCTTAAAGCTTGCTTCAACCAGTACAATGCCTTCCTTAACTTCAACACTTTGTTCCCCTTATTGGCTTTTACATATCCAGGGGTTGTTCGATGTAGACCTTTTCTTTAAGCACTCCATTTAGAATCGACTTCATATCCGTTTGAAAAATGTTTCACTTATTTTAAGCCCCTAACAAAATTAGTAGACAAGTTATCTTCATTCTTGCAACTGGGGAAAACACCTCTTCATAATCAATCCTGGCAGTTTACTTGTATCCCTTCACCACTAATCTCTCCTTGTATCTCTCAATTTCACCTTACGCATTCATCTTCTTCTTGTAAACCCACTTCACACCAATGGGCTTATGAGTCTTGGGTAATTTTGCAAGTTCTCAAGTATCATTCTTCTCAATTGCTTTCATCTCCTCTTGCATCACAACTTGCCATTTCTCATCTTTTACGACTTGTTGGAATGTAATGACCTCCGTATCTGCCAAAAGACACACCAAGTGTAATTCATTTGTTACCTTGTATAGGTCTCACAAGCTTCTTATTTTTGGTGTTCTTAGCTCATTTTCATCATCGAATAAAGTTAAAGACAGTTTATGTTATGCTGTTATCAGTGTCATTGTCTTTGTTGGTGTTAAAATTGTTGTTTATGCTACTTCTTTCACTTCTTCATAAGTCATCTCCTCCATGGAACTCCAATTCCACATGCATTCTTCATTGACCTGCACATCACAACTCATAAGTATTTTTTTTGTAAGGGAATCATAAAGATTATACACCTTAGACCTTTCATCATAGCCGATAAAAATTAGCTTCTTGCTTTCTTCGTGAAGCTTTGTACGCCTTTGATCCGAAATGTGAGCATAAGACACACTTCCAATCACCTTCAAATGTGCCACCGATGGTTTGACACCACTCCATACTTCTTATGTGGTAATATTCTCCAAATTCACCATCGTACAACGATTCTGTAAATACACCCCACATCTTACCACTTCAGCCTAAAATTCCTTCGGCATATTTTTACTTTTTAACATGCTTCGAACCGTGTCGAATATAGTCTAATTCTTTCTCTCCACTAATCCATTTTGTTGAGGAGAATAAGGAGTTTTTGAGAATCTCATAATGCCATTCTCTTCATAAAAATTTACAAACTCTTTTGATATAAATTCACCACCTCTATCAGGCCTGAAAGCCTTTATGCAGTCACCACTTAAGTTTTTAATAAGCACTTTAAATTTATTAAAAACAGAAAATTCTTCCAATTTCTCCTTGAAAAAATAAACCTAAGTTCTTTGAGAATAGTCATCAATAAAAATAATAAAGAAACAATGCTTACTAAGAGAATTAGGAGTTATTGGACAACAAATATCGGCATTAACCAATTCAAACACCTTCTTCACACAATATCTTGCTTCTTTTGGAAAAGAATTCCTTGGAAGTTTTCCAAACACACAACCTTCACAAAATTCATCATAATAGTCTATGTTTGGTATACCATTCCTTATTCTTGTATTTGCCAATTATTTCAAACCACCAAAATTAAGGTGCTTAAATCATAAATGCCGCAACCAAGTTTTATCCTCTACAAAAACCTTTAAATTTCTTGCTTGTACATTCACCAAATTCAACTTAAACATTTGATTTTTGGTCATTTCTATATGGGCTAACAACCGGTTATTTTGGTCCCTCAAATAATGCATTCGTTCTTTCATAAAAATAGTGTAACCACATTCCAACAATTGAACCAAACTCAAAATATTGCTTCTCATATTCGGGATATAATAAACGTTAGGAATAAACTGTTCATTCCCATCTTACACTGAATAAGAATTTTACCTTGCACTTGGTCTTTCACTTTTGAGGCATCTCTAAATGATACATGGCCATCCATAATCTCTTTTATTTCGGTAACTATGTGCTTACAGCCACACATGTTTGCATCGATTTCCAAGTACTATGCCGAACCATTATTGCTAGCAATACTACACCATCACCTCCATTTTCTTCCATTTTCTCATTCTCATTTGTCTTCTCGTTGAAATAACATTCTGTTGCATATTGGCCATAGTTTTTACAATTATAACATTGAACATTGTACTTCCTTGATCTTCCTCTTCCTCGACCTTGACTTTTGCTGTACGAGTTTTGTTGATTCTTATCTCCCTTATTCTCTTACCATTCTTGTTCTGTACCACGGCCTCTATCGCGACCTCTACCTTGACCTCTATAGCCACTATGACCTCTACTATGGCCTTTACCGTGGCTATCTGACTTCTCTTCTTTTAGTGTCACCTTGGCTTATAATGCTTCCTCCAACACCTCTTGCTTATTTTTCATCTTTCTTTGTTCATAAGCCTTTAAGGAACTTGAGAGCTTATCAATGGTCATCTCTTCCAAGTTTTTAGACTATTCTATTGCACACACTACATTCTCAAAATCATCAGTTAAGGATCTTAGTATTTTCTCTATTACTTGACCATCACTCATCACCTCATCATTTCTTTTAAGTTGATTCACCACCATTTGTACCTTTGTAATAATCAGACACACATTTCAACTCTTTCATTTTTAAAAATTCAAACTCACCTCTAATTGTTTGTAGGCAAACTTGTTTCACTTGGCACTTTTGTATGCTTTTTCAAGAATCTCCCCTGCCTTTTTTGATGTTATCGCACTAGCGATCTTCATAAAATCAGATTCATCAACTACTTGAAAAAGGAGGTAAAGTGCAGTTTTATCTTTCATAAGGGTCTCTTTCAGTGTCTTTATCTAATTCGCTGACATATTACCCATTATTGTTGGTTCCTCATAGGCATTTTCGACTACATCCCACACATCGTGCGCACCGAGCAATGCCTTTATTTGTATATTCCAATTGTCATTATTTATTCTTCAAAAGGTGAGGTAATGAACTTGTTCGAGTGGCATTATGATGGAGGTTGTCATGGATCTAATACCAATTTTTTATAGTCTAATGGTGTATTAGAAACTTTTGAAGTAGAAAGAAGGGAAGAATAACCAACAAGTTTCTTTTGTATTATCAACTCTTTTGATAATATGAAGACTCTAAAAACTGATTACAACTCCTTTTAAAAACTAAGCATCATATGAAGACTCTAAAAATTCGTATAACAATAATAACGAAATTTTAAACAACACAGTTAATTCTAACTATCCTTCACTAAAACAACCATAAATTTTTAAAGAGAAGTCCAAATGACTTGAAACTTTCACTAACTGAAACTATACTTAAAGAGCTTTAAATCCATAGGTTACAAACTTAAAATGACCAACGTTTGATGTTTCAAACTTTCTCTCAAATCCGTCTTAAATTCTGTCCACTGCAAACACTTTAACTATTGTATGGAATACCTATATATAATGTATAATATCAGAATTAGACATGGACAATAACGACCTAAAATGAAAAAAAAAAAGGTCTTGAACATGTGATTATGTGCTATTGTGAAAAGGATATTCAGACATCAGGCAAACCTTAGGAACAATATCGTCTGATTCCAACGCCACAGGACACGTTGTATGGAACACACTTTCGCAGCCACTAAGTACAGAATCGAAAGACACTTCTTCCAGTAAATCAGCTTTGAACAAATGAAGCCTTTCCTTAGCTCCATCGAGCACAAGCAAGTGTATGGCCTTAACTGGATCATCTGATTTCACAGATCAAATTTAGAAGAACATGGATTCACATAAAGGAAGTTAATGTACTAAAAGGAGACTAAATTGTACTTGGATCATGAACGGTGGCTTTGACAGTGTAACCTCGTTGAAGCAAACACTGAACTAGCCAAAATGCTATAAAACCTGATGCTTCTATCACACAAACAACCTTTCCACTTCCACTGAGTTCACTCATTGCTTCTTCCCTCTGTATGTGTCATTGCGTAAAAAGTTCGTTCTTAAAGGCCTGAAGTTTGTGTTTCGTTGCATTTAAGAATAAAAAATTCAAGAAGGAAATGCTAGGCAGCATTTAAGCACCACACAGTGCTCAACATGGAGATCAAAACGCTGCGTTTAAAGGGGGGACCCACTTCCATTTAAAAAATAATGTGTACCAAAACGTTTTGTTTTATATATTGTGGACCGCCTTTTTTAAAATTCCACACCACATGGATCCTAATTTAAAAAAATTTAAAAAAATTCTGCGTCAGTCAAACATTTTGTCACATGAACACTTAACTGATGGAGGCTTAACACTCTTAATGGATTGAACTTTTTTCTAAATATTAGGGTTCAAGTTGTACATTTTGTAAATATTATGAATTATTTTGAACACCCTAAAATGTTAGGGTCAATTTCAAACACTAGTATAAATCTTAGGGTTATTTTGCACTTTAGGTCGAGTACTATTCAATCTAACAGCTACCCTCAGATTGGAATTAAATGCGGCTAATACTCTTCTTCTGTGGTTCTCTCTAAAATGCCTGGAACAGAAGCAACGTCAAATTAAGCTTCCATCCCAAAGCTTATAAGTGGTCACCTTTTACAATTCTATTTGTTGCCATTGCTACTAGATTAAGGTAGGGATAGAATAACGAAAGTCCTTTGGAAACACTTCTCGGTGAAGAGTCGCCATAAATTCGTGAGGTGGAGTACTTTCTGCTTCCGTGCTAATCGCAGATAAGATAGGGGAAAGGTTTATTGCTCTCCTCTTATCGTGGTAGGTCAATCGTGACCCTCATTTACACAGACTGATTGCCTACCCGAAATGGTAAGACTTTGCTTGAATCACATCTGTTGAACCTTATGCACGCTATCTTAGAGATGAATTTTATAGGGCTATATGCCATGTATGTAAACTCCCAGGATAATAATCAAGTTCGTGGAGGACCTTATGAGCTGACTAGTGTTTTAGATATGACATATTATTGATCTAACACATTTGTGCTGATGAGTTAAATTTGAAATCAAGTTCTGATGAGTTAAATTTGAAATCAAGTTTGAGTTTTAAAAATAACCTCATAAATCGAACTTTGGTTTTCAAATATAAGATCAAGAATTTTATTAGTTGATTTTGAGTTATAACAATTTTTAACAAATCCTAATCTAACTTAATACTTATAGATATCATAATTTTTTAAAAGTTAAAAATAAATTGATTAAAATCCTAAAAGAAAATGTAAGATCAAGCTTAAGTACAAGTTCACATATACAACACCATTTGTAAATAGGCAAAAATAAGTTGATACTAATTAACAACTAAGTTATTGAACATTAAACACCTTAATAAAATAATATATTGGACTTGACTCTTAACTGGTAAGGAGGCTAGTGATAGGAATGTTCTACAAACTATACTTATGGTATCAACTTGAAGCTATTTTAGACAATTTCTCCAAATGGACAGATATGTGAAGTAAGCAGGCTACTCAACAAAGTATTAAAGGATTAGGCCCTACTGAGGAAGGAGTGGCCCTATGAACCAGATCTATATTGATCTATGATAAACTTAAGGATTCACAATCAACTTAACGATTGTGAAGAGGATTCTAATTGGTGTCATATTCACACTGTTAGTTTATGCCCTTGTAGCTAATCAATTGAATGCAAATTAATGTATGACATTATTTTGAATTAATGAAAAGGCCTTATTTATCTTTATGTATTAATTTAATTAATATTTTATGTTTTAATACTAAAGATAAAATCTTTTAAATAATTACTGTATAATTAAAATTATGATGAGATCATAATTATGAGATTCAATTTACACTTATGTATTATTCCTAAATGTTTGTAGCTGTAGTTTCATCAAGATGGGATAATATTAAAACGGTAAAACTAGCACACATTATATTTCTTTCTTATGAGGAAAGTAATTAATCTCATAAATTGAAGTATACATATACTTAAACTAATGTGTGGGCGATTATTAGAGAACGCAAGCAAGTTATGATTGTATAATCGACATTGAGGTTAGGATTATAGCTTGGTATGGAGTCCCTTATGGCTAAAACGCCTTTACGATTTCCGTTTCACAAATTACCTAATATAATGACCTTTATCTTTTCTGGGGTATGTATAATATGTTTGAAGAGTTCGTAATTAGGAATCAAGTGAAAAGGGTCAACTTTTTCCAATTATCAAATTAGATGCTTATTGTTCCCGATTTCAATCAAAATCATTATTTCTTTCTAATAATGTTTTCATATTTAATATTTGATTCATGGTCCATGAATTTTCAAGCTTGGCTTTAGTATTCCATAAACTATCTCCTTTGAGAAATTGTAAGTGCATTTGTTAACCTAGATTAAATCTTTATCAGTAAATAATTTTTAAATTCTATTTACAAGTAATACCTTTTTAGTATCTCTAATGGATTTATCTTAAGAAATCATACATCCTTGGATTTGCAAACCTTATAACATCTAATTCTAACACCTCCATCATTGTTAATGTTACTTATCTTGAGAAAGTTCTTTAGAACTCTCTCTATAACTTTCACTAATTATGACATGAAGATTGTTGAGAACTAAACTAATTAATTGAAGCCTTCTAGTAAATGCGAGAGTTCTATCATCAAAGAGTCAGAAAAAATCCCTAAATGTTAGCCTTATTATAAAAGAAATTACTAAGTATTTAAAAAGAGTGTCTTAAAGACTAAAACTTGATATATAAGAGAATTAATTAGCTAACTCTAGAAGAGCAACTAAAACTTATAAGTTAATTTTTGAATAGTTAATTTAAGACTCAATAATGAGCTATAGTAGTGCATAAAGTGCATGATTGTTTTGATAGACTGATCATTAGTACCATATAGTAATAACAAAACATTACAGTGAAATTTGAATGATTGTCCCTAATTGATGTTATAAGCAATAATCCTAGATAATACTTCAATGATAGGGATATATGATCCCTTTTCTTAAGGTCCTTAACTCTTCTGAAAACTTAAGTTGGCTCTCCATTAACCAGAACACTATATGTAGTTGAATTGATGCATTGCTCTAGCTACTTGATGAATTTATTAGGAAATTCAAAAACTTCTAAAGTGTAAGTATGAGCTTTTAGCTTATAGAGTTAAAAGCTTTATGAAAGTCAACCTTTATAGAGTAGCCTCTAATTGCTCTTTTTGTGATAGTTTTTTAGTAATTCTTTTGTAATCATAATATTATCACTAATATTTTTACCTTGAATGAATGCCCCTAAAGAGGGGTTAATAATATGCTTCATAATTGCTTTTAATCTAGTGGCAAAGATTCTAAAATGATCTTTTATAATATATCATAACAAAAAATTATCCTAAACTCTTGAAGAGATAAGGGATTTGAAGTTTTAGTAACAAGATATAAATATCTCTAATTCATTTCCTTAAATAATGTCCCTGTTGTAAAGAATTCTTAAATTGTTTTTATGGCTTGATTTCTCACCAAATACCATGATATCTTATAGAACATTACATTGAAACCATCATGGTCATTAGCTTTATTAGGATTCATACTGAATAGGGCATTTTGAATCACTATTAAATTGACAAGAATGTTACCTTATCGAATTATTCATATGTTAAAGCAGAATTGATGAATGACTAAATCACCACAGTTGTAAATAATTATAATATTTAACTATAAAGCCAAGGTGCAAAAGAAAGAGCCAAACTTCCAAGCGACAATAAGGTTAACCCTAAACCAAGAATATGTCATCACATTAAAAAGTGAAAAATTTTTGGTTATGTTGTTATAAAAGACATGGAAGTGTTGAAACTAGAAAAAGCCAAGGAGTTGTTGTAAAAGTATGAAAGTATAAGAAAATTAGCATTGGTTTGACCTAAAATAGGTGTTGGTGTTGATTTAGAGAATGAAAATGCAAGAAATAGAATAAAACCATCGTTGATTCCATCCATATCCAACCGTAGTCACGAACGATGACCAACCTATGTGAAACCTTATATACCACCAATAATATACCCTCAGACACTAAAGATGAAAACTAAGGAAGATAGATTTAAAAAAATTTTGGAGTCTTCAAGGAATTGAACATAAATGTACCCTTTATTAAATCATTAGATCATATTCCTTCCTATGTAAAGCTTTTGAAAGAGATCATCTTTAACAAGAAGACATTAGAGAAGTATGTTATAATATCTTTAACTAAGGAATCTAACTTAGAGAAGTATGTTATAATATCTTTAACTAAGGAATCTAACTCTATCTCACATAACTAGTTACCTCTAAAGTTAAAGGATTTAGGGAGTTTCTCTATCCTTTATAAATTTGGTGATTTAAAACCAATTAATTGTTTATATGACTTAGGCTTTAGTATAAATATAATTCCTAAGGATCTGAGACCTTAAGCCAATGAATGTATCACTCCAGCTAGTAGATTTTCCCATGAAATATCTTATAAGGGACCTACATATGAAAGTAAGGACATTAATCTTTCTAGCTATCATTTTAATAATGGGCATGGTTGGGGATTCTAGTCATATTATAGAGACCTTTCTTGGACACTAGTGGGGCATTTACTAATTTTATTGATGTCAGATTACACTTGGGGTGAGCAAAGAGAGAGTAAAGCTTCACATCTTTCAAACAGTAAAAAGATTTCTTATCGTGGAAGAAGATTGTTTTAGGATTGATGTACTCAACCCTAGTGTGAATAAAATTCCTAAGGATATTGGTGATAATTTGGTGAAATCAATAGAAGCTTTAGGACTTCACAAAAAAGAGGAGGAGCATATTAAGAATGATAGTGTTTCTATGATAAAAATGAGGAATAATCCTTTGCCTTATACCAAAGAAACAAATAACCAAAGCTGGAGTCTTTATCTGCTAATTGGCATTTTGCACACTTAGGCGATACTTATATATATCCTATTAGTTTTCATCTCCTTGTGTGTTGTGTGTAGGAAGCAAATCATAATCATCCTAAAGGTGAATTGGGATGAGTAAAGACCTTAATAGAGCATCTAGTTAAAGGACATTTAAAGAAACACTTCTTAAGAGCCAACCTATCATTTTTAACTTTTTATTGTAGTTATGCTTTCTTTGTTTTTATTTTGTTTTGTAGAATTCTTAATCTTATTATTTCTTTTGATTGATCTTATTATCATAATTGTTTTTCATAGGAGGCAATACCATATTTAACTGTGGATGATTGAACTTATGAGATTTTCTCTTAGCTTTGTTTAATAAACATAGTTTCTTCATTAGTTTTTTTAATGTGTTTGAATTTTTTTTGCATTTTTATTTTTAAATCATGCATACATGTCATAATTCATAAGCCAAAGATAATAGGGATAGAGAAATAGTGGGCAAAAAGATGGAAAAATCAAGGTCAAACATTATTTGGGAGAATATAAAGCATAACCAATGCCTATTATGGAACTAGATAGGCAATCTTAAAACAATGTAAGTATTGTCTAGAAACAAAACTAAATCTACACTACTTATTAAAGTGTGTTTGAGATTGATCTTATGAAAAAGTAAAACTCTTGAAGTTCCATAACAAAAGTAGAGCAAGTTATAATGTGTATTCGGCGTTAGTCTCATCCTAGACGCCAAAATATAAATAGAAAAAATTATGGATTTTCCTCCAAACCCTCTTCCGTTTCACCTTTAGTATTATATTTTTGGCCTAATATTGACTTTTTGCATCAATTTTGACTTGTTAAACATTATATCATTTCTTTACACAAAACCCATCTCATTACGTATCATTTAAACCTTCAAACACTAAAAAGGGGATGTTTATTATTTCAATTAATTAAGGGCTCATTCTTGTGTGGATTTTGTATTCTACAATATGTAAGTAATTTTTTCAATCAATATTTATAGAAAAAGTGCATTAAGATTTGGATTTAGAGCTTATTTAAGATATATTGGATTATGTGTACTATTAATCTTAAGATTGTGTTAATTCTAGCTTGACATTGTGGGACAAGGAGTTTGTGTGGATATGTTCGAGTTATTTGTGGAGTTAAAAGAAGTGTTACACAATGAGTTTGTTTATTGAAGTTGAGCATTATGGTATAGTTAACTTACACTTATTTTGTGTAGAGCGGAAGGATGCCAAGATACAAGAGGATTTCCATGAGTGGGATTCCCATATAATAAAATGAGTAACAATCATCTAGTCATGGAAAATACCATTATCCCTAATGTTGACTAGGTCTTTCAAGATTTAGAATATAATAAGGACTTTAAATTGGGATTACTTGACTCCTTATAAAGATTATTATCAAGAATTAGTGAAGGAGTTTTATGACAATATATGAGATGAGAACAATCCAAATTCCTAGGCTCTTATCTCCTATAACTGAGACACTATGGTGATTATTTTGGAGAAGCATCTAAGGCCTCCATTAAAGGGGAGGCAATTAAGTTTTCATAGTTGTAGGCCATTAAGGAATTGTTTTATTTTAACTAATTTTTATGTTTATGTTGTTTTGTTTTTTTCTATTGACTTATATATATTGGAAGTTTAAAGCAACCTTAGTTTTGTTATGAGCCTCCAATATTTTATTTAGATTTATGCAGATGATGATATGGTTGATTAAAGACAAAAAGTTATAATGCAATAGTTTGGATGTTTAAGGGGTTTTCTCAATTCTTTTTTATTTTTTAATTCTTCTTACAAAATATTAAGAGTATTATTCTAAGTGTGAGGGGAGACTTTTTGATTATTTTATAAATGCATTGAAATTTTTTATTGTTTTATAATTTCATTGAAAATTTCAAATTTTTATAATTTTTCAATTTTTGTATTTCTAGGTTTTAAGTTTTTAAGTTAGTGTTTATTTTTGGGTTATGTTTAGGTTTTAATTAGTAGCTTTGAGTTAATGACATGAGTATATCCAATTATCCATAACTTGATATGATATTGGTTGGAAATAATAGAGGCAGAGAATTATTAAGTAATTGATATGCAAATTTTGATTTTGTGAATAATATAAAATTGAAATTTTAAGTGATTTATACTTTTATTTGATTTATATTGTGTGATCCTGTGATGAATTAAGATTTCATCCAATACTCTTTTTTCACAAGGAAACTTTTTTTGTTTTGAATTTCTAAAACTTAAATTTCATTTTTCTGAGGTTATATTAAGATTTGCACAATCATGAGGATAGTAAAGGAACTTATGAACTCATTTAAGCAAAATTGTCTATCTTTTAATGCATTTATCCATAAGAGAGCCCCTTTAAACCTAGTATATTCCTTTTTCTTTGGTACCTATTCTTAAATAACCTTGAGCTAAAAGAAAAATAAGTATTCACTGCCTAATTTATGATTTTTTTTTTAAGAATATGAATATGTTAAGCCTTTAAGGGCATCTAGTAAACAATAAAGGTTGGACTACAATCCCTCCAAAAGTAGCTTCTTCATCTCAACTAATTGTAATACAAAATAACTCCTAAAAGTTATCAATTGCTTTAAATATAACCAGTTCACTTTCAAGTACTTGGAGATCCTAATTAATACAAAGAGACTACCATGCTTAGATGATAAACCATTCATTTATTCTATCTAAAAGAGAGTTATTGTAACAAGGTTATTTATTATAGAGGAAGGCTGTAATTAACTAACTCTAATCTTAGTCATATATATATACATAGACACACACATACAAATATATTGGAGCACTCACTTAGCAAATCCAAATTCAATAATTAAGTCTATTTAAAAGATGTTGAGGAAGTTTCTTTAGCTGAGGAAGATTAAGAAATCAATGTAAAAATGTTGAGGAAGTCTATTTAAAGGGGCTTGCTACATTTACACCCTAAGACCGGCTAGGAAGATACCTTGACCTAACTAAGACATACTTTCTTAAAATTAACAAATCTCTCAAGATAACGTTTCTTGGCATAAACTGGTCTAGAACCAAAGCATAATCCCTTACAGTTTCTTCATCTTATGGATAAATATTAGATCTATGCTATTTACAACATATACTCTAAGAATATATTAAGTTAACCCACCTTTGTGCTTTGTAATGATGGAATTAAGTCTATGTACCACTTATTCTTTAGTTTTTCAACCCCTTTTAGAATATGAGACTTGATAAAACCTCTTTGTAAATTTATTTTAATAGCAATAAGTGGTAAAGCATAATTGAACAAGCTATAAAGATATCCCAAAAGAAAGAATTGTGTTTGTTTAGGATGGAATTTGGAGTTCTATTTTGTATGATTTAGATTAAGATGAACTAGAGGATACAAATTAAAGGAATGCTTAAGTGAGTGTCGAAGTCATTTCCTAAAATACGTATTAGATGGATAACGGAAGTTATTATGGTATGAGAAATGGATCCAATATTGACCATGAATTTAGCATATAACTAAAACTTTTAAAGAGGGAAGTAGTCATTTCCTAAAATAATAATTGGATGGGTAAGGAAAGTTGTTATAGCATGAGGAATGGATCTTAGATTGAGCCCTAATTTGGCATGTAACTAGAATTTATAAAGAAGGACATGACATTTTGTTAAAGGAACTAACAACTAATTATAAATGTCTTTATTCTTATTTTTAACGTTTTTTATGCTTTAGTTTTCTCGTTTCTCAAAGGTTAAAGTACTACTAGTAGTATAGTTTAGTGGAGTTGTTTTGGATGTTCATCAATTTTTATTGGTATAAATTCATTTTTACCTTTTAAAAAATAATTCTTAAAAGGATGAATACTTGTATTTCATTAATTTACATATTAGTTTACTAATGACTTTATAAGATAAGGTCATATATGTTAAATAAAATATTAAGTTAATTTTTAAAAACATAAATAAAAATTAAGCATTGATAATGTTGAAATACTTTGATGAGATCAATGTTATGAGTGTTGAATTTTATTGGTTTTCTATAGGGAATAAGATTCTTGGGTGAATATCTCCACAAATAAATTCTATAATTGTATGGTTTTTTGTAAGGATGGATGTACAATATGGGATATTGTGTTATGAAATATTTCTTTTATAGTTATACCGAGTACTACAATTTGTGTTTGATAGTTTCAATTAAATAAATTAGCAAGATTCCATATTAAATATAGAATGGTAATACTTTAAAAGAGTTAAAGTTAGTGATTTATAGATGAGGTGCTTAGTTTAAGAATATATTGTCCAACAAATATAAAACTAAATTAGAAAATAGAAAGTTATGAGATTTCTAAAAGAGTTAGATATAAACCTCATTGAACAAAATATTTGATTCAACTCATACTTATAGGAAAATGGTTCTTAAGATAAGTAGTTAGAGTAACATGAAGTTTTAAAAGGTTCAAATCTTATGACAATATTTCCATATAGAACTAATGCATTTATTAATACATGTACATCCGAAAGGTTATGAGATATTGAAATATTCGCTTTCATGACTAATTCAATTATTTTATTATGTAGATGATTATTAATTTATCATGTCTACAAGATCATTTATTGGAGTACAGTTGTCTTCTTCATTGGGAGTATTTAAAGACATTCAGTTCATAAGGAACAACAGTTCCTATTTTTAATTGTTGATGATATAATAGTCCAAAAGAAATTTTATTTTGGATGTGAAAAGATAAACAACTTAAGTTTTAGAAATGTAGATATATAGATATACATACAAAAGTTGCTTACCTATTTTAATCCAATTATACGAATAACAAGATAAAAGTATTTAATGTTTGAGATATCTGATACATGTGAAGTATTAAAGATATAACAATTATTCTATATGTGAGTTGATATTTGAGTTTAATATCGTATGGATATTACCTTTATTTTGACATAAGTAAGTCTTAATTAAGGTAATTTTTTACTTAAAATAATTTTATTTTAAGTTAAAAAGGTTCCAACACGTAAATTACAAGTCAAGCTATAACAATTTTCTATATGGTGGAAGTGATTTTTTTGGATCAATAATTTCTTTAATGAACTTTACATAGTTCATTACAATATTAGAATAGTAATGTACTATAAAACGTTAGAGTCATTAGGCATGTTAAAGGAGCCAAGGTCTCATCAAATATCTAGGTATGTATTTATGCAGTTGCTCCTTATTAAAAAGATAATTGAGATGGAAGTTGTATAATTTGAGCAAGTAATCACTAAAGATGATCTTATAGAATTTTCTCACCAAACCACCATCCCATCAGTAGCATGATCTCCATATAGTAATATGGTAAGATATTTAAGTGATTGGCTGAATGTAAGTGGGAGATTATTGATTTATGCATCCTAAAATCAATCAATTGATTATAATTTTATTATATAATTTTTCTTATATGAACTTGCTTAATTGACTAATATATAAGAAAAAGTTCATAGATAAATACATTTTCAAAACAAAATTATGATGAAGATCATAATTACAATATTAATATTGCATTTAAGTACTATCCCTAAATAGTTTTTAGTTGTTTCTCTGTTAAGACTAGACATATAATAAAGAATAATGACTAGTAAATAGAAGTGGGCACGGTACGATTCGGTCAGTTTTTAGTTGGTTTTTCAGACCGAACTGAATAACCGATTTTGTGACATAAAAAGCCAAAACCGAACCGAGTTTCAGATGAAACTAAATTTTCAGTGTACCTTGCGATTCAATTAGGTTCGATTACTTCAATCGAGTTGGGCCCTAATCTTGGGCCTTAGAATTTGGGCCAATTTTGGTACATGTCCAACGATGTTATTTCTTTTTAGGGCCATTTTTTTTAAGGGGGAGTAATATATATCAAAAAAATTTTGACCAAGTATTGGCCTATTAGGTGACTGCCATACTTGCAAAGTTGCAAACTTGTAATTTACAATGCCTATTTGCAACTTACATTTATGATAATCAGATTACACCATGAAAGCTATATTGCTATCTTTGCTACTACATAACACATCTATCTGCTTTAATGTCAATGTGTCCTACCTTAGTTCTACTTTGAAATCTAATACAAAATACAGATTACATTTTCACCTTACAAGATTACAACCAAATACATACAAAACTTAAAAATAATTACAATTTACAAGATCCAAAATGGCCTGAATACTTCACAAAAAAGGTTGTCCATGCGAGAATGCATTTCTGTTTGTTTGTCATTATGCATGATCCCAAAAATAAGTGCACAAACCACTTGTAATTACAAGTTTACAACTAGACAAGCCTTGCATTTTTGCATAACTGTACTACACAACCTACAAAGCATCAAATTCACAAGTGAATATCAAAGGAAGCAGAAAGCAATGAATACATAGTAGTTAACTAGTTAATAAACAATGTTCATTGTTTTTAAGTTTATAGTTAAGAACTTTACTTAAATTAGAGGTCTGCTTTCAGGTTGACTTTGGCTGAATGTGTCTTTCTTTACAGCTTCTTCGGCAATGTATACAAAGAAAATCAAAAGGATAAGTAGATATATGTAATACCAACTTATGAAGGATAAAAAATAGTATAACATAAGTAGGAAAAAATGGAATAGCAGACCTGAATCTATTTCTTCATATAAGGCAACGTCATCCATAAAAAATCTAATAACCATTGGTGCTGGAACCCCTCCCCGGGCGGGTCTACAGGCCCGACATCCTACGTGACATCTGGACCCGTGGCCCACGGGGGAGGGATTCCCCACCAGTGACACTTAAAACG
>JANZXR010063909.1:0-12036 GCA_027575705.1 Erythroxylum echinodendron | reverse complement strand
ACATTTTTAATTATATATTTGAAAATAAAATAAAACTTAGGTGAATATAATATTTTACAAATATATGTAGAAATAATCTTTAAAAATTAAATAAAATTATTTTTAATTAAAAACACTTTAAAATGAATTTAAACTTAATATCTTATGGAAAATAAACTTTTAAATATTAATAAATATATATTTAAATTAAATTCTTTAATTTTTAAATGTTTAACATTTAATTAAAGTTTTAACATATTTAATATTTAAATAAAAATTAAAAAATTTGAAACTTTGTAATTTATTATCTCTTAATATTTAGAGTTCTTAAAATTATAACATAAATTTATTACTCACTTTGGATAAAGTTAATAAAAATGGATAAAAGAGACGGTAATTTTTTTTTACTGTAAAAAAAATACAAATTTGAATATAAAAAAAAGGCCCAAAAGTTTATATGCAGTGTCATAGCCATAGGAGTCAGGCTTAGGCTTCAAAACAAATAAATCTTACCGATTAAACGTCTGCGTTTTAAGAAAGGCGCTTTTCTATTTGTCGCTTATTTGGAGCAAGAACACGATGGTTCTACTTGTCGCTGCCTATCAACGTCGGTTGAACTCACCGTCTGTTCTGCCGACTGTAAGTTATCTCCTTTTAAAATTTCTTTCTTCCTTCTTCTTTACTTGTATAGCAAAGCCAAAGCCATTCTCTATAATTTGATTATGGTTTATTATTAGTGATTTTGAGCGCAGATGAAACTGAAGAAGCAGAAACGACATCGTAGGGCAGTGAGGTTCTACAGCCGTATGAGGTTCTATGTGATGGGACCTTTGTTCATCAGCTTATAGTTAATGACATTGCTCCTACTGATCAAGCTCTCTCCAATATCTTTGGTGGTCCTGTCAAACTTTTCACCACTAGGTGTGCTATTTCTTTTTGGGATTTTATTTGAAGATGAGGGCTTTTGCAAGTGATTTACAGATTTTTTTGTTGGGGTTGCAGATGTGTTCTTGCAGAACTGAAAAGACTTGGTAGTTCCCATGCTGAATCTCTCCACGCAGCTTATCAGCTCTTGACTGCAAGTTTATTAATAACCCTACCTTTCTGGGTAGAATTTTCTTGCGTTTTATATCTAGGGAGGCTTTTGTTTAACATTTATACATTATTGGTTGCTTTTTTATGTGATCATAAAATTCTATGTTTTCTTACCAAGCACTGCAATCATCATTTTCAGATGTGATCATGAGAATGTAAAGAGTGCAGATTCATGCATCACTGAGATTATCGGTGAAAATAATCCTGAACATTTTTTCATTGCTACTCAAGACACGGACATACACAAAAAGCTGCAGTTGGTTAGTGTACCTCACTGGTACTGAGGGACTTCTTTGAAGAACCTCAGCGTTATTTTAAATTCATAGAATCATATACGCGTAGATGCAAATACATAGACATAAATGCGAGTGTTTTCTTTATTCTTTTTTTTTTTTGGGCTATAATGTGTAAGTGTATTATGTATCAACTGTATACTTGCTTACAACTGTAGATTGGTTTCCACCCCAGCACTTAGCAGTAGGTTCTTGTCATGGCCTTCATTAGTTGCTAAAAATATTGTGTTAATAAGCTCAGTGGATTTGTCACCACTTGTTCATAAAATAATTTTGTTTGATTAGAAATGATCCTTAGGACTTCCCTACACAGTTACTCAAAAATTTTCTTTTATGAAGTTACCAGGCGTGCCTCTCATATTTGGTCTGCGAAATGCTCTTTTCCTTGAGCCACCATCTGCTTTTCAACGCCAATTTGTCAAGAATTCTGAAGAAGAGCGTTTGCATATGAATGATAAGGAATATAAAATGTTGAAAAAGAGAACTGGGAACTTACTGCAAGATGAAGAATCAAGAGATTCTGAAGATGAAGATAGAGATCAAGGGGATCAAAATTTGAAAGTGCAGCCCATAAAGAAGACACATAATGCAAGAAACAGATTGTTTATCAAGGATAGACCTCAATTTAAGAGAAAGAAAGCTAAGGTATAATTTGTACCTTTCTGGTGTACAGTTTTAACACTCATCACTTTCTTGAAACTTACTTATTGCCAAATGTTCATTCGGTTTTTTTTGGCCTCCTTTTGACATTTTCACGTTGTCTGGCTATAGCGTTTGGCTTGTCAGATTGACACAATAGGTTAGACTATGGAGATCTTTCCCTTTTTTCACATGGAAGAGTTGCTATTTATGTTATTTTTCAGTCATGATTTCCCGATGTACATATACCTATCAGCTCATAGCATGAATAGATTTATCACTTCAAGTGATACAGTACCAGGATGGTTTTTACAGGTTGCTTTCTATACTTGCCAGTGTTGATGGAAAGAATGGTGCTAGATTGTAATAGGCATTATGTGGTAACACTGATTTAGGGAATGCTCTTAGAGTCAGGACTACTACTTTTATTATTACCATTAGTATGCTAGACTTCTTGATGTTGTTTGGTTGTACCAGTGATTGCGACCACAAAGGTTGAGATGATTCTTAATTGGGATAAAATGTTATGGTGTATTTTGTAGAGTAGTCTTAATCCAGAGCAAGTGTTTTATCCAAGTGCAATGAGTAATGGTCTGCAAAATGTTTTGGAACAATCAGTATCAAACTTTTTAGTTGAGATGTTAAGTGTATATGCAAATCATGCTTATCTAATGCTGTAGATGTCCATATTACTCGGCTACTTCAAATGGTATATTCTTTATCCCATTGAGTGCTTAACAAGTTTGTGAAAGGACGGAGCTGCCTGAAATGTAATTATGTTAAGTTTAGAAGCAGAAGTGTAATTCAACTAAATCCAGTTATTCTGCTCTATGAAATTATGTTAAGATGATGTTACTTCTGCTGTTAATTATTTCTCAAGAGAACATTTTAATAGATCATTTGGTATATACTTTTTTATCGAAATTCCAGGCACCAAATCCATTTTTAGTGAAGAAGAAGAAGAAGAAGAGTGAAAGCCCAAATCCTGTAGTTGCGAAGGTGAGCATTCAATTATCCTAGTGATTTTGTTCTTCTTTTTGTTAAACACTGCGCATTAAGATGTTTCTTTGGAATAAAATGTGGAATATTTCTGAAATTTGTCTTGGAAATGTTTTGGTGAAGTCTTTTGTTTAACACCATTATACTTTCTATTAAGCTCTATTGTGTTGTTATGGTGTCCATTCTAATTGGTGAACTGTATGGTTTGTAGATGGGAAGGTGGTTAAAATGAATTATAGGCTATAGCTCTATTTTTAATGATGTTCTTGCTTTGAAGATCTCAAACTTTTTTTTTGTTGTTTACTTTTATAAAAAAAACGTAATGGACTGATGGGCCGTTGTTTTATAATGTTGTATTTTGAGATACATGTTGTTCTTTGCTTTTATGTTTGATTAAATGTCATGATGCTTTAACTATAATATTTGTTATTCAGAAATTTGTTGATCATATTCTTGTTTCGTTAGTTGAATTGTCGTGGATCATCCATTTACTCACAGTCGATTTAAGATGGACGAATGCTGATATGAATTTAGGGGTTTTTCTATGCAGGTAAATAAAAATGCAGAAACTCCTGCAACTAGGAGCAGAAAGCAAAAAAGACCTCGCAGAAGTTTAAAGATGGTAAGACACAAGCAAATTCAACATCACTCTCACGTTTTCTGCACTTCTTCCCTTTCATTTTTCTGCATTTTCACATTTTAATATTCACTTCATTTTCTTCAATTTTTCCTCTAATTATCATTTTAATCATTCTTTCTCATTTCTAGAGGTCACTATACACCTATCCCTTAACTATAAATTCAATTTTTAATCAACTATAAAACACTCCCAAACGAATTATTTCCAGAGTTGAGGATTGGATACAAGCTCATAAGAAAAAGAATGGTGAGCCAGTCAGTATAAAGACCGCAAAAACCATTGTAAGAATTTTCTATGGCTATGAAATATATGTATATCTGTATATTATTATATTATTATGATGTTGCATATTATTTTAATCTATAGGAAAAATTGGAAGAAATTGATAACGATTCATATTTGCCTCCAACTAATTTGAAAGAAGATGCGATATCAAAGGTATTGGGTATTGACAAATGTGGACAAGTAAAAGGTATAGGGAAAGGAGTAACTCGTACACAATTATCCATTATAGCTTAAAGAGACAGCATTATTGACAAACTAAAACAAGAGCAAGTTGAGATGAAAGAAGAAATGGACCATATGAAGGGCTTACTCAATGAAGCGTTTTACTATTATCAATATAATTAATTTAATATTTTCATGAACATATACTTTATAAGATGTTCATATAGATTTTACTGGGTGAAAATCAATCATTTGAAGAATCTAAAGATGCATGTTTACAAGGTGAAAGGCAAACAATTGAAGAATCTCAAAATATTTGGGTAAGGTTTTTTGTTTATATGAAAATGTACACTTGGCTATGTGTGTGTGTGCACGCGTATTATCCCTTAGTCATTACTTTTGTTTCTCAAAATTGACACATCAATTTGGTGCTATAGATTGCAAAAACAATTCTGTACAAAAGTAAATGCAAGTTGTTTGATTAGAGAGGGTCAAATGAACTAGTAGTCGAAGGACGTGTTTCTTCAAAAGATTCAAATGCACTTGTGCATCATGTTCCTATTGGCCCTTATACTATGAGAGTTTGGATAGATATAGTTAAGGTACCTACAACATTTTTGTGGAGGCTAGCATTAGAAATGATTTATGTTGAAGTTGCTGCAGATAGCACAGTTGCTTGGCCTTCTGACAAAGTTGTCATAGTTTTCCCAAACCAACTTTTACGTAATTAACTATTTTTTCTGTTTTCTCATGATTTTTTAAATAAGATTTAGTATTTACTTTTATTAGTATCATGTCAATGTCTTGCATTAATTATTTAACTGTTCCTGTTTTCAGCTCTTCTTAATTTTGTAACATATGATATGCCATTCTACTATATTTGAAAAATATATTGAGGATTTTTGTTTCAATGGTTGTAGATTGTGGAAGTCAAGGGTATTATTCATGAGAAGGTAGCACATGGAAATTGAAGATAAACTCAGTACAACGGATCGTCTTTTCTACATGGACATCAATCAACGTGAAAGGGTCTTATTTCCAATGGTTAGCCTATTCCATTTTCCACCCCACTTGCTTCTCGAGGTACTTGATTAGAACAAAGGGTCAATGTAATCGAGTTACAATGAATTCGATCAAGATTATACTCATCTAAGAACTCAAAAACATTGTCTTCTCCTTTACTAGCCACCTCAATGACAATTTTGTAACTTCATTGATGAACTTTCAGTTTTATGAATTTTGATACTATTGTCTCCGCATGACTCCTTTACTGGTTACATCAGCAAGTAACGTTGACATACTAGAATAGTTTGACCGCAGCCAGTTTTATACATTTTAGAATGTTAGGGCCTGTTTAGTTAGATGTTAATTAATGGAACGGAACTTAACAGAATGAAACGATTTATAATTGAATAGAATGTAATATAGTGAAAAGTTGTTTGGAAGGGATAAAAGGGTTTATAATGTAACGTAGTAAAACATTGTTTGGAAGATAGATAGAATGAAATATAATGTATAATAAATGACTATTATACCCCTGATATTAAAATGGTTGTTGCAAAGGTTTAACGCTGTGATTTTAAAACGGAAATCATGTCCAATTAAAAAGTCACGCACAACTGTGACAAATAATTTTTACATATTTTATATTTTAAAATAATAAAAATATTAATAAAAGTTTATTATTTTATTATTAATTATATACAGTTTATTATTAATTATATAAAAATATTATTGTTAATTATTTAATAAAATTTATTCTATTATATGTGATTTATATTTAAAATTTATTTATTTATATTTTATTTATATAGAAATATATACAAAACAATTAAAGAATAATTTTTATATATTTTCATTAATAAAAATTTATTAAAATTTTTATTATTAATTGTATACAGTTTTTATTAATAATATGAAAATATTATTATTAGGGTAAGGAGAAATAATATAAAAATATTATTAATTATATACAAAGAGGTTAAGGTTAGAAGAAATAATTGGTATTAAGGAAAATTATTAAAGTAAGTCCATCTACTCAAAGCCCAATGATGTTCCAACTAGTCCATCTACTTCTAGGGCTGTTCTTATGATCGAACACGTATTCTCACATACGGAAGGTAAATATAGTCCTCCAATCCATTATTTCAAATCTAACGAAAATCTAGTTTATGTTAGCCATCATCGTGGACATTTTGTATGGGATGTTGACCCATCTATGTGCAAACCTGATTGTGAAGTCTGTCTCAACCATGAGTCAGATAGTGACAAAGATGATGATCGATATCGAAGATGAAGGAAGAAGAAAAAGTCAAAACCTAGATGCATGCCTTAACCACAATATCATCCACACAAGGATGATAAAGATCCAAACAATTCTAGCCCATTGATTGGTCTAACCATTGAAAGATCTAGACCCAAATCTCTACGAGAGATGCTGAAATCATTTTCATGTTACACAAAGCTAGCAATTCTTGTAATGACTCTTACTCCTATTCTGTGCATGATGGCGTTACCTTTATATGAGGAAGATTTTCCTCAATTACTCAAGAGTACTGACGAATCAACGAGGGTTATCTCTAGCCCGCACATTTGAGCCTCAAGAATAACTTCACAAGGAGCACTTATGTCAAATCCATCAAATGAAGTTTTGAACTGGCAAACACAGAATGCAGTAGCACATAATAGAGTTCTCAGAAGAATTGATTCTAAGCTTGAGGGAATCAATCAACAACCCATATTACTCATTAGAAAGTTGACGTAGTCTGTAAACGGATCCAACAAATGTATCAATCTTGCAAAGCTTAGAGCAAACAACTTGATGCTGAACTTCGACATTACATTGATATACATTATATGGGTCCTGACTTCGACAACAAATATAGAGAAATCGAGAAGATATAAGGAATTGAACATATGGAAGCTGATATGCAATCTGCACAGTCTAAAGCTATATATGACTTGTCCTCTTTAGTCTTTCTAACTACACAGTCAGTATATGCTTCTCCTATGTATCAGAAGTATCCAGAAGAACCTGACTATTCCAAGGTATTCAAGTTTAACTATCCTTTGATTAGGAAGTACATACATCCTCAGCCAGCTCATTCTAAACATGCAAGCAAAGCCAAGTCGACGAATTTAAAATCTAAGCCAAAGGCTGAAATGGTTCCTGAGCCATCATCTTCATATACATAACCTAAACCAGTTATGCATTGGAGTAAACCAGTACAGATACGTACGCCTCTAATGTCTCCACAAAAGTCTCAACCTTCTGCCTCTACTGGGAATGACAGAGCGCCTATAACAGAGTTCATTACAACTCTTGAGACTATGACTGCAGTAGAACAATCTTCTCACTTAGATCTATCAGACAAATCATTAGATGCTTACTTTGGAACCTTTAAAATCTCTGAATATACTGCAACAATTTTGGAGTCATTCTTTAAACAGATAGCTGAACCGTCCTCTGATTCTTTAGCCCAGCTAACTGATCTTCTAAACTTAGCACAAGTTCTGATGACTATATCTAAACTAACTGACGTTGATATTGAACTTGAGATTAGTGAAGCAGAATCCACAGATACTTAACCTTTTAGACCTGCACTAGCACCACAAGCTGAGCCAGATGCACAGGCTACTATACAGACCAAGCCTTCTTCAGGTCCTTGGTTTACTAATGGAGAGATCGATTGCATGAATTCTGTACATGGATAAATCTACAAATAAATAGACCTAATAATCCTTTACCAGATATTTTTCTGAATTCACTTCTCGTTTCACTGGTACTTTACGAGAATGGTGGCAAAACATTTCTGAATACCAACGCATGCAGTACATCCAAGTCACTACAGTCGGAGCTCTTCTTGGAATTATTCATAAGGAATTCATTGGTGACTTTCAACTGATTTATAAACAAATCCGTCAGGAATATTTTGCAATAAAATGCTATTCACTTGACAAGTGTGATATTCAAAAGTATTACAAATGTATAACAGAAAGGTACTATCTTTTGAATTGATGGAATGATATTAATCTTCGATATACTTTTATCTCTTCTCTTCCAGATCAACTACAACCAGAGTTACAAAGGACTATAAATTCTTTGCAAAGAGATATGACTAATATATCTCTTGGATAAATCTACCAGCTTGCTCTAGCTTCTCTTGATAAGTTGTGTGATCAATGTACCTTATTCAAGAATATCATTAAAGGTGGTCCTATTCTTAAACATGCTTGCAAGAAGCCTTATCTTCAAATAAAGTGCAAAGATAAGAAGAAATGTGACTGTAGTAACAAGAAGAAAGAGTATTACAAACAAGTTTATCATCGCAGAAAGTTCCACAGACAGAAAAGATGATTGAAGCAAATGCAAACCATTTTGCCTATTCATCCTTCCAATAACTTTGAAGTTCTTATTAAGGAACAGTCTACTAAAGATGAAGATACTAAATTTGATGTCTCTGTTATGATCTCAGAAGAAGAATCATCAGATGATTCTCTATATATGTTACAAGTAGACCTATATAAAATTGGATCGTACACCAGTTCAAAGACCATATGTCTAGGTCCAACTCTTTTTACAAGATCAATATGATAGACCCATCAAAGCTATTGGGTTTGTGGATACTGGATCTAACCGTACGATAATGAAGCTCAACATATTATCCTATGAGTCGCGGACTTCTCATGATGAATACTTCACAGCTGCAAACGGTAATTCATTTAAGATCGGGCTTATTACAAAGAGAAAGATCAGAATTTGATTCTTTTCACAGTGTACAGTTTGGATTAAAGTGCTTGGCAGCAATCTACCTGGCCTAGATGTTCTCATTGGTATGGATGTATACAGTAAAGTCTCATCTTTATAGATCTTACCCACAGGCCTCAAGTATCGATCATTTTTTAGTCCATACATTGAGATGAAGCAAATCTACCTACTTCTGAAGCAGAATCTCATTAAGCTCAAATAGTCAGATTAGGCCCAGCATGTCTTCAATAATTCTCAACATCTCTAACAAACAGTAACAAAAGATTACACATGGTAGCATATTCTCCATACATATCCACTTTGCTCAGACAACATCCTCCTTGGCCTCCTGATCATCTTTCTGCCTCATTCTTATCCTCATTACTCAGACACAATCTAGTGGTAGGATATTCTTTATCTTATAAGCAATCTGCTTCGTCAGCATCCACCATGGCCACCAGATACTTTTTCTTACTATAAATTCTCTTTTCGTGGTCATCACAATACACTTACATATAAATTGTTTCTTTCAAACTCTCTGCATCATTTTATTCCTTTGTCTCGGTTAATGAAGTTTTCCACGTTTGCAAAATACAAAAAAGAGTTTCCTTCTCTGATTCCTAACACTCCACTTACTGTTATAGACCTTTTCCCTCTCCTTCAACAAAGTTTGTTTTATTATTTGCATGTTTTTTGAGTGAAAATTATTCTCTTGGTAGTCCCACCATGTTCAATCTTAAAGCACCCTACTTTAATGTGACTTTCCTTCAAGATCCTCTATCTGAAAACGCATTGTGGTATCTTTAGGCACTTTTTACCCTCTATGCTTGTGCGTTACTATATCTCCTCTTTAGTTATACCAACATTTCTGTGATCAAAATAATGCAAGATCTCTACTATAGACATTTCTTGAATGGTTCCAACTATTACATCACTGGAAGCAATAATGTTCTATTGTCATTGCCCAACATCATTTACAGACAGCCTCTATTTGATGACAAGCTACATATTGTTTCTTCAACTTTCATCGATCATATCAAGAAACTTATAATGGAGCTCTTTATACTGAACCTCGTGTCTTTCTTTATCATACCTCATTATATTGGCCACGACATCAAGACAATGTGCTCCTATCATTGAGAGATTTTCTTAAGGAGATAAATTATTTTTCTGAGACACCAATCATGTCTACCTCTATTAGACCTTATCCCAGTGAATTTATTCCTGGTGAACCAGAAGCATCAGAAGTTGATATTCCATATTCTAATAATCCCCAATACGACATAGGAGAATCAGTCTCAGACATTGCAGGACCTTCTCAGTCTTTTAACTTTATCTTCTAAGATGTTTAAGATCCTAATAAGGATAATTAATGTCCTAATGAAGATGAGTTAAATCAATTCCTACATGAACATCACAATGTGAGCTCAGTCCTAGCAAACGACGAAAGGTTTTTCCTAGTCATTCTGACAGCTTAAGTGATCCGGACTCTCCGTCCAATTTACAATCATGGCATGAACTAATATGTGACATCTATCACATCAGATGCCTTCATTATGGGACACGTCTTCTTAGAAGTTTGTTTCTTTTCCTTTTGTGTGTTGTGATAAAGGAGAATCTTTATGGCTCATAACTACTATGTAAGATTCTTTCTTATCATGTTATTGTTTGTTTTTTATAAAAATAGATTCCTTTTTAAAGTAGCTTTGATAAAGGTGTAATTATTGTACTTTACTTTTTTAAAGTTGTAATGAGTATGTCTGTAGGTAGATTTATCTTTATGTCACTTGCTTCACCTATAAAAGCAAGGCTTTTCTTCATTTGTAAACAAATTGAGTATAGACTGAGTTGAGGTTATACAATGAATATAAGTTTGAGTGTTATTCCCTCTCTCTAAGTTCTCCCTCTCCTAAAAGCTAATTCTTGAGTGCATGTTATTACTAGTCTTGATATAGAGATAAGTATGCTCTACAATTGCCTCTTATGAGGATTTTGTGTATCATAAAGTCTAAGACAATCTATAACTGTGCCTCCACACAAAGTACTCGCTTTATTTGATGTTTGATATGTTTATTCTATCATGAACTTATAATATTTTAAATACTTTGCATTGATTTTAATTTTATATGTTTGTATGATGAATAAATGATGTTTTTTATATTAATGTTGGTTACTATTTATATGTAAAAATGTGAAAAATAATATTAATAAAAATAAATAAATTGTTATTTTAAATTTATATTATTATGAATTTTGAAGATAAAGTTGATGTAAAATTATAAATTATATAGTATAATATATTAAAAGATTATTTTGTAATTTTTTAAAAAATTAAAAGACCATTTTGTAAATTTAAAAAATTATTCAAAAGGATACCCAATATTTCGATTCACGTTGGTTATATCAACCCAGGAAGTGTAAAACTTCATGATGTTTTCGTGTTTTAAGGTTTTCAGCAAGTGAATTTGACGATAAAGTCTCTCAAGATCATTAGGACTCCGCGAACTTCACCTGGTTCCAAGTAATCTCAGGCCCATTCTACTCCTCAAAGGCTTTAACATTCACTCTCATCCGCTTTATAGAGTTATTGTTAATTGATGGTTTCATTTTCGTTGTATTTTGGAGTTTTGATTGTGTACTACGGACTATTTTAGGTGATTTACCTAAAATCATCTATGCACTCTACACTATTGCTTTCATTAATAACGACGAGTTCTTTGATAAGTATAGACGCCCTCTTTATGTTATTCATTGCTTGATTAAGTTCTTATGTATTTTAATTCACTTTTATATCTTGATTTTCGTTTATTATTTTTCTAATATTAAAGTAATTATTCATTGCTTATATTAACGAAAATCATTGCTAATATTAAAGTAATTATTCATTGCTGATATGTTTTGATGTGATAAGATTTATTAACGAAAATCTTATCCAACATCCACTTTAATTCCAATATAAAATGATTATTGAAATTAGAAATAACATTAATTTTGTAAACTTAAAAATTATATAAAACATTTATATGCTTTATTTGACGGATTTATCGGAGTATTTCTCTCTTTTAACAGAGCTACTGCTATTCTCCTACCAATCTTTCTTTGCTCGCCACTTTTCTTATAACTAGCAGAGTATTACTGCGCGATGCGCAGTAATAATGCGTAGTAATAATGCCCGGTTAATTTAGTTTGTTATAATG
>JANZXR010063898.1:0-12036 GCA_027575705.1 Erythroxylum echinodendron | reverse complement strand
CTCCCTAATCTTAGGATATGTGTCGGAATGACCTACGGGCGTTCCGGTGCGTACCCTAGGGTAATGGGGTGTTACACTTAGCCTGGGCCGAGTCAATCTTCACTAGGTCCGAGACTCTACCAAAATTCACACCAAGTCTGATCACACTCGCCCACGTTTGCCTTAGTATTTTCGCATGCTTCCCTCATGCGTGAATCCAGCTAACCTCCCCCTAAGGCCCCTCATTGGAGGTTGCTGAGAAGTGCTCCGAAAGTTATGGGTCTAACACCTACTTACACACTTGCACTTCATTACTTATAAATTCTTTTGTTTTCTGTTTCATGCAGGATCTATATTTCAGAATGAAACGAGATGTTACTCCTAGGATAGGATACCAAAAGCCTACACTAATTGAGTCATCATTCATTTACGTTAGATATATGTACTTATATTGATATATTATACACTTATGATGAATTTTTTATATTAATTAGTGTATTATGACATGTTTGTGAATTGCAATTAAATAATAAATTGTTTGCATATATAAAATTCTTGTGATTCATGAATAATTATTAAAATTAATGATATACTAAAAATGAAGAATTAAATAAATAAAATTCATAAATAATATTGAATAATTATTAAATAAATAAGATTTTTAAAAAATTTTATTTAATAAATTATTAAAATTGAAATTTATTAAATTAAAATTATTTTTGAAAAAAAATAATAATTAAAAGAAAATAATTCTATTTGCCATGTTTTTGTAAATTAAAATTATTTTTGAATTCCGCAACATTTTCCGTTATGTTTTTGGAAATGCCACGAAATGTGACTTTTCTGCGACGTTTTTAAAACGTCACGGAAAGTCACATTCCTAAACATCACAAAAAGGTCAATCTTTCAGTGACGTTTTTTAAAAGGTTACGGAATGTCAATGTTTTCTGTGACGTTTTTCAGAAAACATCGCAGAAATCTTTTGCCTACACCACATTCCACGACATTTTTATGACATTTTTTAAAACGTCTCAAATTGTATTCTGTCACGTTTTTTAAACGTCACAAATTGTGTTGTTTTCTTGTAGTGAGCTATCTCGACACTAGCTAACTTCTGTATGCTAGAACTATCAAATGTTAACTCCTAAGGCATCTTTTCATAGATAAACACTTATGTTCCAAATCCTCTTGAATTTCTGTCATTTGGTGACTTACTAAGAAGTTAGCTAATGCTTCACCTTTTTTCGACTTTTGAAGATAACAAACTAGGTTAAAATCTATAAGTTTCATAAGCCACTTTCTAATGGTCCTTAAAATAATTGGTTTATTCAGCATATATTTCATCAAATCAATTTGTAAAACCATATAAATCAATTTTGAAGAAAATAATATTTTAATTTTGAGAAGGCAAAATATAATGAAAACTAAAATTTTATAATAGGGATATACTTCCTTTCTAATGGTGTCATAATTCTATTTAAATATTAAATAACCAACTTGTGACCTATCGTATTATTTTAGGCTAGTAAGCACCCAACAGATTCCTTTGTAGTAAAATTGTATAACTTCAAAGATATTCATTTCTAAGGTGGAATCAAAACTAGAGGAATAGTTAGGTATTCTTTGATCTTATCAAACGCCACCTGATGCCTTTCTTCCCAATGGAATTCATTAGAAATTTTCAACTTTAAGATATTTGAGAAATCTTTTTTTTAATTGCTAAATTAGCAATAAACCTTTTGACATAATTTACTTAGCCTAAAAACCATTTAAGTTCTATCTTATTTTGAGGTGGCTTTGTTTCAAGAATCACCTTTTCCTTTTTTTTTTCCAATTCAATCCCTCTTTAATAGACCAAAAAAAAGCAAAAAAATTTCCTATTTTTACTCTAAAAACAAAATTTAAAGGATCTAACTTAAACTTATGTGTTCTCATCATTTGGAAAGATTTCTTTAAATTCTGGATATTGTCTATAATTCTTTCAAACTTAACAATAATATCATTTATATAAACTTATAAAGTACGTTCTAGTAAATTGTGAAAAATAGCATTTATAGCCCTCTAATAAGTTGCTCTTGTATTCTTTAAGCCAAGCATCACAATCCATTTAAAGTTTCTTATTGATCTAAGATATCTGAAGGTCATTTTAGGGATATCATCATCAAGCATAAAAATTTGATTGTAACTAGAAATGTAATCTATAAAAGAAAATAAGGAGAAGATGTTGCATCAATTAAAGAATCAGAAATAGACTACATATACACTTCTTTAGGAGTGGTAGCATTCAAATCCATAAAGTCAACATATACACTTAGCTTGCCATTTTTCTTTACCACATGTACAACATTAGCTAGCCACTTATTATTTCTAGCCTATATAATAAAACTAGCTTTATATAACTTTTCAATCTCTTCTTCATTTTTAAATTGACTTTTTTGGACTAACATTTAGGAGGTTTGTGGTAAGGACCAAACTCAAGCTTTATAGGAAACTTATGTTCTACCAGTTTTCTACTTAATCTTGACATTTCAATAAAATCCTAAACAAACTAATCTTTTTATTCCTTTAGAAGTTCCATGAATTCAATTTTTATTTTTAGATCAAAACTTTTACTAACAAACACATTCCAAGATTTTCCTGAACTACTCAAATTTATTTCCTCAAGTGATTTTGAATTTGAATTTTGATGTCATTAATTATTATAAGAGCATATTCTAAATCTTCAAATTGACCTTTATCATCTACTATTCTTCCTCAAAAACCAGTATGGCATTTACACATCCTTCTCGCTCTTTAAAATTCTCCATAATTTGTTTCATTCAAAATTTGATTTCTATGGTCAGTATTACTATAGCTTCTCTTTTTGAAAGTCTATTCATCAGGTTTCTCTATAATTAGAACCTTCATCGACCTATTAACAAGCATGAAGGAGATTATTTTCAACTACATTTTTCACTTTGACCTTATCTTTTCTTCACCATTGTACTTTTTACACTCTCCCTAGGTTAAACTTTCGAATTTGATTTAACTTTACATGACCATCATAGAATTTTGCCTCTACTGCATCTACTTTAGAATGCAAAGGTTGAGAATCAACCTAAATAATTTCCACCTCATCACCTTTCTATAAAAGAAAAGTGATAATCAAGAGGTGAAGGAATAAATAAATTAGAATGAATCCAATCTCCCCCTAACAAAACTTGACAACTTTCGTATGTGTCCATAATAAAGAAAGCTACCAATGAAGACTTTCCATTCCTATGACATTTACAGTGAGAATTTAGTATGCCTTAGTTGTCTCACCAATAAATAGAGCAACATACACCACCATTGGGTTAAAATCTGTATCATCTTTGCCAAAACTTCCGTCATTTTGGTCAGCATAATATTTATATTTAATCCATTATCAATCAAAACTTTTGACATTGATCGACCATTAATATAGGTTTTAATTTACAAAGGTCTTACGTGTTGTCCATGTTATCAGTTGATTTCTCCATAACTATTTTATTTAGAATTCCTGGACCTATGACCAACATTGATATTTTGCATTCTTTCTTCTCAAGTAAAGGCTTTACTTTCTTCTTGTAAGTTTGGCTAAAAGAAGCAATAAACTTCATAAAAGAAATGATGCATGATGACTAGATAGGAATTTATCCTACCATGAAGAATTCACCAGGACTTTCATCTTAGCTGTTAGATCAAGAGGACTTCCAATAAAATATAGGATTATACCTTTCCTTTTTATTATGTTCTTTATTAGTAGCTTTTATGAAGTACTTTCCTTAGAAGGAATAGGTCTAGTTGAATGCAACTTCCTTGGGATGAGCTTTCAGAAAGATGATGGTTTGCGTCCTTCAAACTTGATAGAAGCTCTCTACTGTTAAAGTCTTCTCTTTTGAGTTTTGGTTAATGGCATATAATTTCTAGGATGCCTCACTTGATGCCATTGATAAAATCGAGGCACAAGAGGTGGCACTTGATAGGTGTAAAACTTATTTTGTTTTTTAGGTGTTAGAGTAGTTTTTTAGTGTTTTCTTAGTTGATAATCGTGTGTTTAGGATTGAAAATTTATGATTTGTAAGTTTTTTGTGTATTTTGTTTGATTAATTGTCGTCTAAGGAAAAAAGTTTGATCTTAATTACATGTTTTAAGGAATTTTTGGTATTTATTTTGCTTCAATTGTGTTTCTAGGTGATAATTGCCTTCATAGACCAAAAGAAGAAGAATTTGGGAGAAATTAAAGTACAAAATGGAAGACCTGAAGTAACTTTGGAGATATATAGTTTTGTATAGGGATTGTGTAAGTCACTGTAAACATGTGGAGCTTCAAAGATGTTGTTTATACCTATGTGAAGATACATGTCTATGTATAAAAGGATATTATGAAGGCTATAAAAGAGGGAGGCTGATTTCATAGTCAATATAGACACAAAAAATGGGAAGAAAAACACAAAAAGGCACGTCATAAAATATAAGATCAAAAGTATAAACATCAACTTCAATTCCAACTTTTTGAGATTTTGCATATCAAAACTTTAAAATGATTTCATTCTCTTCTCTCCTTCTATTTCATTGCCTTGTATGCCAAATCTAAATAGTTTTATTGTGGACATAATTGTGGATTGCTAAATCAATATTAGGGTTTTATTCTTAAATTGTTTTGTATAACTTTTACCTTATTAAATTCTATATATTACTGCTTTGTGATATTTTTTGTTCTCATACTTAATTTAAATCGAGAGATTGAATTAAGATATTTATGTTAAAGTTTTATAATAAGAGTTAGTACTTTAATAGACGTGAAAATATTAGGCTAATAAGTAATTGAAGAGAGATCTTAATTCTGAGTTAATCATCCTCAGGATTGCTTTAATTCCAATTGGGTAGTTAGGAGTAGTTTTAAGAAATTTAGAGATTGCAACTTAAATTTTATCTATTTTAATTGAGATTACTTGATTAAATCATAAGAAAGGGTAATAAAATCTTTTGGATATATAGGATCAAGCGTTGTCGAATTCACAAGGTGAAAGGATGACAAAGCAAGGATAGAATAATCCCTACATTTCTATCATTGAGTAACTTCAATTTCATTGTTATCTTTTACTTGTTCAATAATCAAGTTTTCCTAGTTTACTTTGATTTTCATTTAATTCAATCTTTTGTTACCTTAGATAAACTGTAATTTAACTTGTTGGGTGACCATATTCAATCATCGTGGGAACGATAGCAGTTGTACTATATTTTACAACTTGTATACTTGCAATATAACATAAAACTAGTAAACAAGTTTTTGGTACTATTATTGGGAATTTTGATTTTAGCATCTTATCTAGTTTGAATTATTTTGATTTAAGGATCTTGATAGTTTTTTCTTATGTGATTGTAGGTGTATGAATACAAGAATCACGAGGAGCTCAAGCAAATTAGGAAATACAACAATTTCTAACATCACCAAACACGAAAGAGAAATCCAAAAAGCAATGCGCCAAGAAGATATAGATAAAACAATAAAGAAAGAAGGAAATCAAGGAGGATACCAAAGGAATCTTATGGATTTCACAAGGCTAGGTTTTAATGGAAATTAATAGGGCATCACAAGACGCCCATCATAGTCAAAAACTTTGAGATAAACCCAACCTATTCAAATATGCTACAAACCAAAGTGTAGTTTTATAGATTAGCTAATGAAGACCGTAATGCACATTTGGAAAACTTATAACAGATATGTGACACATTTATATACAATGGGCTATTTGAGTATGTTACAAAGATGACATTGTTCGCTTTTACACTGAAGGATTGAGATAAGGTATGGTTGAACTCTTTTAACCTTAAGAATGTCACATTTTGGGAGAAATTAGTACAAGCCTTTTTGGACAAGTATTTTTCATTAAAAAAGACCATAAGAATCATTAAGGAGATAAAAAATTTCTAGCAAAGTTATAGAAAGTTATGTAGAATTTAAGGAATTACAAAGGAGCTATCCACGCCATAACTTAACAAAGGTATTCTTGCTGCCAACATTCTACAATGGAGTTAATGCACATAAAAGAGGGACTATAAATGCAACAACTGGTGGTTCTTTGATGAGAAAGATGATTGATGTTGAATATGACCTATTAAAAGAAATGGCGAATAATAGTTTCCTATGGACAATGGAGAAAGGCAAGCAACAAAATTTCAAAGAGCAGAAGGGAGTGATAGCTACAGATTTTTTGACAACTTTGTAAGCTTAGATGTTAGCTCTTACTCAGTAATTGAGCTGCTTGTAACTTGTTTCTTCCACATAATAGCTAGTTTTTTTAAAGGATAGAAAAGTCAATTTCATGGGAGCTCAATTAAGGGGAGGTAACAATCCATACTCTAATACATATAATCCTAGTTGAAAGAACCACCTAAATTTCTTTTAGACTAAAAAAGTAGGAAATAATATGAGAGCATAAGGTCCACTAGGTTTTAAGTAGGTTATGCTTGGATCCCTAGAGTTAGAGATGGATAAGTTAATGGATGTGTTAAGCTCCAAGTTTATTAGCCAAGATGAAAGTTAGAAGAGGATGAAAGTCAAATTTGATCAAACAATGAAGAATCACTCCTCTTTCATTCATAACTTGGAAGTTCAAGTTGGGAAACTTATCAATGCATTGTTAATAAGAAGTGTGGGGAGTTTCCTGAGCAACACGGAATCAAATCCATAGGAGCAACTAAAATCCATTACACTTAGGAGTGGGAAAGAGTTGAAAGAACTATCTGAAAAGTAAGCAAAATACCACAAGGTATAAGGAAGCCACGAAAAAGTGGATAAAAATGAAGAAAAACCTTATGTGCCACACCATCATATAATCCAAAAATCCCATTCCCAAAAAGGTTGAAGAAGACCCAATTGTTTGCATAATTTTCCAAATTCTTAAAAAAGTTGAAAAATTTACATATCAGCTTATCTTTTGCAAAGGATTTATAGAACTTTTCCAAGTATACCAAATTCCTCAAAGACATCTTAACCAATAAGCATATTTGAAAGAAAACCAAATGATGTCATTGATATAGAGTTTTGCCTCTATAATTACAAGCCATACGCTTTTAAAGTGGAAAGATCCAGGGTGTTTCACTGTTCCTTGTGTAGTTAGTAATCTTGAATTTTTCAGAGGCTGGCATTAATGTAATGCCTTATCCATTTCTAGGAATTTGGGAATGGAAGACAAAAATCCAACATGTATTCTTGTCTATTTGGCGGACCAATTAATCAAAAACCTATTTAGCGTGGTGGAGGACATATTAGTCAAGGTGGATAGATTTATCTTTTTAGTAAACTTTATTGTTTTAGATTTTGAGGAAGATTGAAACTTTTTGCTGATTCTTCAGAGGCCATTTAAGAAAACCAGAAGAGCATTGATTAATGTGCATGATAGAACATTAGTTCCTAATATTGGTGATGATAAGTTGGAGTTTAGTATGAGCAAAATATTAAAGAATCTAGTGAAGGAGAGTGCATTCATGAAAATTGATGTGGTTGATAAATGCATAAAAGAGCGAGAGGAGAGCTACAAAGAAGAAATGAGTATTGAGGAATTTGAGGATGAAGGAGAACTAAGAAAGGAGGAGTTGGGTGTTAAATTAAAGTAGGAGATCTTAGTGAGAATGGAAGAACCCATGATACCTTCTATTAAGAAATCACCCTTTTTAGAGTTAAAAATTAATGGAAAATAAGAAAAGAGAGTGGTGGAAACAATTGGAAAGGTAATGAAAGATGTGAGGCAGAACATTTTAGACATAAAAAGCATAATTCCTAATATGATAATGCATAAGACCTTTACATTCAAAAGAGGAGTTGATTGAAAAATAATGGCACTAACGTGGTCAAGTTAGTGACCTTAAAATTAGCATGCTATGCTTTAGTTAGATTTTTTTAGTAATTGCATTTTATAGTGCTTTATTGTTTTATGTTTTATATTTATTTTATAGTGAGTTGAATGATGTATGTTCATAGCATAAAGTATGTCTAATTCCTTCTCTGACTTTGTCACCTGCACAATCTTCATAAGTACTCTTGCCTTTCCTTTTTATTTCTTTTAATTTTCATTGTTTACTATTTATAGTTGCTTGTGTTTTTGTCTTTTTTTCCAATGAGGTAATGTTTTATTCAAGTGCATGGATATATATGCAATTGCATATCATTTTTGTGTGAAAATGCATTTACATTGTGTTAGTTTTTTATTAGGTTAACATTGTGTAAACATTTTGTTGCATATGTATGCCTTGTGTGAATGTGTCACTGGCATGAAATTGAAAGGAATTAGTTTATCTATAAACATGATTATTTAATTTGTGAAGAAATATTAACCTACAAAGTTTTTGTTTTAAGTGTTTTTAGATGAATATGCATGTTGATTAGAACATTGCACTTATTATATCAATTTACGACACTTGTTTAGATAAAATTATAATTAATTTAATTTAAATTGATAGACATTATTATTACCCTTTAAAATAACACCAAAAACACCAAAGTGTGTTGTATAAATGTGCTAAATACATTTCTTGTTTTGCTGACCTGTTAAAAAAATGGGTCAAGAATATAATAGTAGCCATATATGAGTTGTGATATAGATGAGTAACTAGGGGGGTTTATAACAAAATATTTGTCTTTGCGTCAAAAGGCTAAAATGACACTCCAAATATGCTTGATAATATGATGTTGATAATAAAATTGAACCTATGGATATTTTTGTTGAATGTCAAAATAAATTTCATAAATAAGTATTTAATGATGCCTACCTCTTTAATTGTTATATAATAATGAGGGTATGCTTACAAGTGTCATGGATGTATGAATAGGTATTGATATTTTGTTTAATATGTATATTTAAATGAAATCATTTGATCATAAATGTAATATATTAAAGCATTGGAAGTTTTTAAGTGATTGAAGTTTATGGCTAAGTTAGTTTCATAAGATTTGATGCCATTGAACCATATTGTGTTGTTTCATGATTGTGTGTTTTTGTGTTTTCTTAGTTTTATGGTTTTAATTTTGCTTGGGAGCAATCAGAGATTTATATGTGGGGAGGTTTGATAGGTGTAAAACTTAATATTTTTTCTAAGTATTAGAAAAGGCTTTTAATTAGTATTTTCTTATAATACACTATTAGTATTTTCTTTAAGGATAATCAGGTGTTTACGACTTAGATTTATGTGATTGTTACTATTTTTATGTATTTTGTTGTTTAGGCAAGACTTTGATCTTAATTATATATTTCAAAGATATTTTAGTACTTATTTTACTTCAAGTGTGCTTTTAGATGATAATTGCCTTCATAGACCAAAAGGAGAAGAATTTTGATAAAATTAAGGCACAAAATGGAAGAACTGAAGTACCTTTGGAAATACACGATTGTGTATAGGGATTATATAAGTCATTGTAAAGTGCAGCTTCGAAGATGTTTATGTCTATATGAAGTTACATGGCTATGTATGTTGACATAAATGGCTATGTATGTTGACATAAATGGCTATGTTTGTGCCCGTGTAATCTTTTGTAATCATGTGAAGCGGGAGGCAGATTTTAGAGTCATCATGGGCACCCAAAAAGGGAAGAAAAATGAAAATAGAGGTACATAAAAAAGATTAAAAAATGGAAACATTAAGAACAACTTAAACTTTCTAGATCTTCCAGAACAATGCTTTAAACTAATTTCATTTTCGTCTCTCCTTCTATTTCATTGCCTTGTGTGCCAAATCTGAATAGTTATATTTTGTACATAATTACGGATTACAAAATCTATATTAGGGTTTTATTCTTGAATTGTTTTCTATAACTTTTACCTTGTTGAATTTAATACATTACTTCTTTATGATATTTATTATACTCATATTTAATTTAAATAAAGAGATTGAATCAATATATTTGTATTAAGTTTTTAATAAGAATTAGTACCTTAATAGTCTTACAAATATCAGGTAAATAAGCAATTGAAGAGAGATCTTAATTTTGAGTTAATTATCCTTAGGGTTACTTTAGATCCAATTGATTAGTGAAGAGTATTTGTGAGAAGTTTAGAGATTGCAACTCAAATTTTATCTATTTCAATTGGTATTACTTTATTAGATCTTAAGAGGGTAATCAAAACCTCTAGATATCTAAGAACCAACGTAGTTGAATTCCTAAGTTGAAAGGAAGACAAAACAAGGATAGAATAATCCTTAAGTTTCCATTACTGAGTAACTTCAATTTCATTGTTGTCTTTTAATTGTTCAATCATCATATTTTGTTAGCTTACTTTAATTTTCAGTTAATTTAATCATTTGTTACCTTATAAAAAGTGTAATTCAAATTTTTAGGTGAATTTCACTAATGTTATATAATAATAGCTCTTTGATGCTATGAAAGGTGTTATATTTGAATATCAGAGAACTTATTTGTTTGTTCTTAAATCTCTTGAGGTTGCTCTCTATCTAGTTTTCGTATACTAATGCCAGTTTTAACAAGGGATGATATTTATTTGGGAGTTAAGTAGTGGAGATTTGGTAAACCATATTGTCCTAGTCAATTTCTGTACAAGAATAGTTATAAGCTGACTTGATGTTTAACCAAGTATCTTACATATAAGAATAATGGAAAAAAAGGTGGTTCCTTATCTCTAACTTCAAGTTATAAAGGAAGCATTGAGGATTAATGGGTGTTCTGTCTAATGTGCTTTGTTCATCATTACAAGTTAAGAGATAAAAAGAAACTCTTGGAATGTGGTTTTTACACCATATCAATTTGTACCAGACCATTTTAAGACCTTGATGCTTAAATAGTTCAAATTATGATTTGTTAGTGAATTTCCCTTATGCATGCCTAGTCTAATTGACTTTATCATTCACATTCTACTTTTAGAGTGTATATAGGAATTGCTTCTGACATTGTCTTTGATTAGATTTTCCACTTTAGCATTAGGTTTCAATAAGTGTTTAATATAAAAGATGTTGGGTATAAGATTAAGATGTCTTTTGTCACTTTAGTTGTCATACCAAAGACTATTTGGGATTTAAACTCCATACGAATATGTTCCTTTAGCTTGAGAAATAGAAAGAGTGTCTAACATAATGAATAGCTCTAATTAAGTTCCCAAAAATTAATTCCCTTTAAATAATAAGTATGTATCCATTTAAACTATATATTTTCCTTGTCTGCTATAAATCTTCATACTGTTTTTGTCATAAATATCTTGCTAGTGACTCGAATGGATTTGATTCCAACCCCCTAGTCATATTGCTTATATAGATCCTTCTAAATAACTTTAGATCCAAAACTCCTTTAGGGATTCCCACTCTATAGAAAATTCCTTTTGATCCTCTTAATGTCTTTGATTAATTTCTTTTGAAACACTAAATTTGATAACCAATAAGTGTATTAATGAGGTAAGATGGAATTATTTAAGTAGAGTCTACCAGTATAAGAGAGGCTCTTATTGCAAAATCAGTTAACTTGCTTTTCAATCATCTCAATAGCATACTACAATCTTTGAAAGTTTTTTTGGCATTTGTTATAGGAATATCAAGACATTAAAAAGGAGTTTGGAATTTTAAAGACAAACTACTCATTGTTATGCATTGCATCTTTAGAAATTATAATGGATTTTTTATGAATTTTCATATATATTCCTCAAAACTTTCTAAATTGTTGATAGATTTATTAATTATGGTCATAGAATATGGATCAACCTTACAGTATCAATAAAAGCTTGGTTGAGTATCTTCAATTTGTTAAAATTTTTTGGTATTTAAAACTATGATTATTCTCAATATTGGAAGATGTGATGTTGTGAAGAAATTCTATGCAAATAAAGAGCAAATATGGGGACAAGGGATACCCTTGCCTAGCCCTTGTTTTCCTTTTTGAACTAAAGGTTTGTTCACCATTAACAAGTACAGTAAATGACACAATATTGATATATTCCTTAATCTAGCTAATGTATTTGCTTCGGAACTTAATTGCTGCAACATCCCACTACCATAGGATACATACCTAAGCTTTTAGGAACATAACCTACAATAATGGTATGTTGGAGCAAT
>JANZXR010063846.1:0-12039 GCA_027575705.1 Erythroxylum echinodendron | reverse complement strand
TACTATCATGATATGAAACTCATCATTCCCTTGAAGTAAAATCCTTTACTTATATGGAGATAAATCGCAACACTACAATCTAAAATCATAATCAAGCAACCAACTTGGTTATTCACCTGTGAATCAATTAATTTAGATTCTAATAATATACATGTTTCCTATAAATATGTACATGTATATTACTTATAAAAGAATCTTAGTACCTTTTGACCAGATCCAAACTCTTTTGTGTTATTAATAATAAATATTTTCATTACAAAACTGTAACTGAAGAAGATAATGTTACATGTAAATACACTTGCTTTGCAGGGCACTATATTTTTGAAGTACCTTGATGTGTTTGTTAGTGTTTCAGGGTAAATGGTGAAGAACAGAGAAGTTTCAAATAGTTTCAGGCTAGAAACATGGCCTAGAATTGTAGCACAACAGGCCACGTTCGTGTCAGAAAGAGAAGAGTTGATAGGACCTAGTCCACGATAGTGACAGAGAGCTATGTGCCAGGCCACGGCCGTGCACTTTGGGCCATGATCATGAGAGAAAACGATAGGCGTTGGCGACAATCATGGTAGTGAGGCCCACGATTATAGCCTGCATCGGGCTGACACAAAAACTCAAGTTTTGCGGGACTTTTCGGACCATTTTGACCCTGAATCAACTATAGAACCATTTCAACCCCAAACTTTCACATAAGCCAAGATTCAAAAACCTTAGAGAGTTATTAAGTAATTTGAGGAAGGAGATGCAGGAAGAGAGACATGGAGACGAAGCTTACCGCAAAATACTTTTTAAAATAGGTGGTTTCCTGCCATCGTTGCCTCCATTAACCCGTTCTGAGCATATTTTCCAATTTTCAGTTTTATTGATGTATGACATTTAGAAAATTTTCAAGAATAGGTTTTGTCGAAAATTGATTATTATCTAAACTCACCATCGAGATTTTGATTCTTGAGATTAATAAAGTTTGATCTATTGTGTTTTATTTAAGTTATTTATTATCTAATATCTATTCTTAATAATTTGGCAATAAACAGAGAGGCTGAGTCGAGTGAATATCATTAAATTAGGCTAATAAGAGTTAGGTAATTAGATAGATAAGAGTTGAATCAAACCACTGAAATCATGTAATGAGACATCGAGCATAAGTTTCCTGTAGGTTATTAGATAATTTTAGAACTAATTTAGGTTTTGGGTAAATTATGAGTCGAGAGATCACAATTCTATAATTTAAATTAGGGATTATTAATTAGGTTCTAAAGATTATAACTAGAGAGAGTAATCCACCCTTGGACCATCTAGACCTAATAATTCAGTAATTGCATAATTGATTAAATTTTCTTTAATTTCATATTACCTTTCTCTCAATTGATAGTTCCTAAGTCAATTCTTGATTTGGTTGTGTGATTTGCTATTTTTTTATGATTTTCAAAATTTAATTCTCATAATTGATTGTTGATTGATTAATTTTATGCATTTATTGTTTATTTTAGATTGTTATGATTTAGTTTAACCTTAGATTTTAAGACTAGATTAATCATCCTCGTGAGATCAATACCTTAGGTACTATACGAACCACCTATACGCTTATGGTATTATCGAGGTTAAAATAGTAAAACATAGCATATGTAAACTTGTGATCAAGTTTTTGGCGTCGTTGCTATGGAGGCGATAGTTTAGTTTTGTAGTTTAAGGCGTTATATTGGTTTTTAATTTTTGTTTTCTTTCTCCTCATTTCACTTAAGAATTTGTTCTCTTACATGAACAAAAGAGGTCATAAGAGGTTCGAGTCATGCAATAGAGACGTTAGATTTAAATATTACTCGACTAGAACAAACCTTTAGGAAAGTGCGGCGAGAAAAAGAAGAACAGATAGGAAAATTATCAATGGTTAAGGAATTTCAACAGAATATAGATCAGGAAACAAACTAAGGATGGCAATAGAGGACCCTGATGGACTTCACGGGGCTAGGGTTCTACCCATCAAACTAAGGAGTGGTAAGTTTCCGGTTCAAGTAGCCTCGTTCGAGATAAAACTATCCCTCCTCAATATGCTTCAAAAAAGTGGAATTATATGGATTAGTGAATGAGGATCCCAACGTTCACATCGTGAATTTCCTCAAGATCTGTGATACCTTCTGGTATCATTAGATGTCTGAGGATTCAGTTACAATTAGGTTGTTCCCTTTTACAGTTAGAGATAGAGCGAAGACTTGGTATCATTCACTGAGCCCAACCAACATAACGACATGGATAAGCTTGTGCGTGCATTTTTGGACAAGTATTTCTCATTGAGCAAGACCACCAAGATAATTAAGGAAATCATTAATTCCAACAAGGTGATAGGAATCCATCTATGAAGCATAGGAAAGATATAAGGACCTACAAAGGAAGTGCCACTATAAAAGGCACTTCCTTTTACAGACCTTTACAATGGAGTTAACCCACAAATAAAAGGCAAGATCGACACAGTGTCAGAAGGATCCTTGATGCGAAAAACTATTGATGAGACAGAGGACCTAATTGAGGAGATGTCAAGCAACAACTACCTATGGAAAATTGAGCAAGGAAGGTAACCAGTTATTTTTAGAGAATAGAAGGGAATTGTGACTATCGATCAGATAATAGAGATGTAAGCGATGATCGACAACCTGACATAGAGACGCAAGCGAAGATCGACAACCTGACACAACAACTAAACAATATGAAGGCATCATCCTCAGCTCAGGTGAAGTCTATACATTTGAAGTGTGAGCTCTGTGGATAGATAGACCATGACACTATGGACTGTTATTTGATGAAGGAGGACAGTCAGGAGCAAGTGAATTATATAGGGGCACAATATGGACAAGGAGGGTGTAAAAATCCTTACTCTAACACTTTCAAGCCCTGTGGAAGAATCACCCTAATTTCTCTTAGTCAAACAACAATGGAGGACGGTTCAGGCCTTAGGGACAGTCGGGCTTCCAGCAAGATAATTCAAGCTCAATGTTGGCCCCGAAATATTTTTGTCAAATTAAGCATGATAGTTATGAAATAAGCATGGAATTTGAATTTTTGCCTTATTATGAATTATAAGGTCATGATAGAATTATCATTGAATTTAATTAGTTTTTTTGTGTTAGTAGGGTTTTGTTACATTGGTTAATTAGATTAAAGTAGTAAGAATGTGTAAGGGAAAATTTGGCATGCCACTTAAGGTGAAAAGGCAAGAAGTATTAAAGGAAGGGCAAATATGACTTTTAACACTCATTAAGGGCATAATGGGAAGAGGAAAAGAGTGTCTTGCACATTACAAGGAATAATGGCAATCTTGGTATGTCACTATGTTAAGAAAGTCAAGAAGCATTAAAGGGAGGGTAGGAATGACTTTTAATACTCATTAAGGGCATAATGGGTAAAGGAAAAATGTTGTCTTGCATTAGGAAGAAGAAAAACAAAATTTAGAGAAGAAAGAAGTGAAAAACTTGAAAGAAGAGAAAGAAGAAGGGAGGTTTCGGTAAAGTTAAAAATAATAAAGCTTTAAACTAGGTCACAAATTTTCTTTGTCTTAACGAGAGAATTTAGGGTTACTTAGAGCCAAGAATCTCACTAGTTGATGAAGATTCAAGGTAAGTCGATTCTTAATCTCTTGGAGTTTTGAAGGGTTTTTAGCTCAAAGAGCTTGGGAAATGTATGGGTTTAAGTATTCTAGGGTCAATTTCATGCTTTTGATTCTATGGGATCTCAAATTGAATTTCCTATTGAATGACAACTTGGTTTGTTATAGGAAACCAAGCAAGTCTGATCCAAGGAGAAGAGGAAAGATAATAGTGAACTTTGATTGTCAAGCAAATTAGGTGGTTAATGTATTTATAGTTATTGCGTGATTAGACAAATTCTTGCCTATATGTGTGTGCATGTACAATTTACATATTAGTGAATTTTGTGATTATTAAAAATGCATATGATTTATGAATTTTGATCAAGTTATGCCATTGAAATAAGTCATGGCATTTTGTTTGAATGAAAAGATAAACAAGGATAAAAGTCTGAGCACATGACTAAATGAATATGTGCTTTTGTTTGGGTGAGAGTGGAACCATTCTATTCATCACATGCACGTTGACAAGAGCCTTCTCCCGGTTGCCCGCTTGTGGCATATGATCTCCGAAAAAGGACTCATTATGTTCTTGGTGTAAACTTCGATTTCTCCATTCTGTTTCCATGGAACCCTCTAGCCATTTGTTTGTGCATTGCATCTTTGAATTGTCAAGCATAATGCATTTGGATATTATGTGTTCTGCGTTAATCTGCTTAATTGAGAATACTTGAATTGCTAAGTACCTTTATATATATGCTTGAATTTGTGCTAATTACTGATGGCTATAAATATATTAGCAACTAAGCTGTGTATCTCAACCCATTATCTTCCCTCCTCAGGTGCCGAACAAGACCATAGTTGATCCTTGCAAGGCATCAAAAACTCCAAGATAGTTAAAAGTCTTTTGTACTAAGTTAGTGAACATTTTTGGGTAGCTTTAGAGGCATGTCAAACATGAGCATCTTTTGTACTTTTGTTTTTAAGTTTTCATGAGTATATTGACATGTAACAAACTTTGACTGTGTTTCAAAATTAGAAAGTGAGATTGAATTTCTTTCCATGTCTGATTTTGTTATATTTGAAGATTGGGATCATGAAACGTACATGTGCATGTTCTTCTTTGTTGAAATTGCCAAGGTTGTTTGTACTAGAATAGCATGTTAGAATTGGAGAGATTGTGTTCTGCATGTAAAGGAAAAATACAAAGAAAGAGTATCATCTGTGTTGACAACACACACAGGCACAAAAGAAAATATAGAGGAAGAGTATCCTCTGTGATGACATCACACACAGACGCAAAGGAAAAATATAGAGGCAGAGTATCTTCTGTGATGACGTCACACATAGGTGCAAATGAAAGACAGAAACAAATGAGAGGAAGGCGCAAATGAAAGGCAGACGTAAATGAAAGGCAGACGCAAATGAAAGCGAGATGTAAATGAAAGGTAGATGCAAATGAGAGGCAGATGTAAATGAGAGGCAGACGATCGGAGGTCAAACCCAGACGATAAAAAGTCAAAGACAGACGATAAAACACAAATTATAGGAGGTCAAACCCAAGCGATAAAACGTGAAAGACAAACGATAAGAGGTCAAATCCAGACAATAAAAAGTCAAAGACAAACATAAAACACAGACGATAGGACGTCAAACCTAGACGATAAAAAGCCAAAGACAGATGATAAAACACAGATGATAGGAGGTCAAACCCAAATGATAAAAATTCAAAGACAGATGATAAAACACAGACGATAGGTGGTCAAACCCAGACGATAAAAGTCAAAGATAGATAATAAAACATAGACAGTAGGCCAAACACAGAAGAAGAAATTAAGAAGTTATGCTAATTGGCCTGAAGCATGTTCAAATGCAAACTGGGGACTCACCAACACTATCTTTTGACATATTTGGGCTGGAATGGAGATGAGCCAAAAAGGGGTTAGTTTGAATGCAAGTGGTTGTGTAAAAATATTGGTATCCAAATGCGATAGTCGAGCTATAAAAATAGGGTCCATCACTGAATGGAATCAAAATTGGATAAGATTTTAGAAAAGATTGGGAGGATGGAGGAAGCACATAGGAGGTTCAAGAGAAAATTTAAGTAAGTTACGAACAACCATGCCTGATACATACACAATCTAGAAGTCTAAGTGGGGCAATTAGTAGAGGCAATGTCGACTTGGAATGTTGGAACTCTTCCAAGTAACGCCAAGTCTAATTTAAAGGAATGTATCATGATCATCAGTAAAACCTAGTAGGAGGAACCTGAGAAGGTAAAGGGAGGAGAATGTGAAGGAGAAAGTCAAGTAATTAAAGAAGACTTTCCAAGTGAGCTTATAGTCGAGTCACTTAAGGCAACTCGACTTGTATTTCAATTCCTTATTGTGTAATAGCGGGAGTTATATTAAAAGAGGGAAATAGAAAAATTATAGGAAATTGAGCAAAAAAAAAATATAAAAAGTGACGGAAGAAGTACAGACGAAGCTCAAATTATAGGAATCTATCAAAAAGAAGGTTAGGGAGTGAGAATTGGAAGACGACCATAACATTGTAGAAAAGAAGGAAGACCTATGGGACTTTTTCGTTCCCTGTAACATCAATAGAATCATCATAGATAGGGAATTCACGGATTTGGATGCAAGTATAAACATAACACCCTACACTTTTGGTCTGAATCTTGGGATAAGAGAGTTAGTGCCCACCAAGTTTTTGGTAAATAGGGCTAACAGAGCTAAACATAAACCGATGGGCACTATAAAGGATGTTCCAGTAAAAGTTGATAAATATACCTTTCTCATAAACTTCTACATACTAGATATTAGCAAAAAAGTGGACACTCTGATAGTTCTTGGATGACCGTTCTTGGCCACTGCGCATTCAATCATTGATGTCGATGGGGGCGAATTAACTCTGTGAATAGGAAGGGAGAAATTGACCTTCAAGGTGGCTAGAAGAGAGTACAGATCTCCTTCACCTCTAATGGATATCAAGTTACCCGAACCACGAGGAGAATGAGAAAATATCGAGGATCTGAGGAATCCTTTCAGGAAGAAGTGATCGCGACGAAGAAGATGAAAAAAGGAGAATTACAAGGAAGGGGGGACCTTTAGCATGGTAGCTCAAGTGCAAACTCTGTGATTAATGAATACGTTACCATTGCACCATTCATCCCAACCATCATAAGCTTAAAGGAGCGTCGAGCTACTGCGGTTACAAGAAGCACTGCATAGGAGGCAACCTATGGAAAAATAGTTCTTTGATTGTTTTTGTTTGAATGTTTGAAATTCTGTACTTAGGATTAGTTTGGTTTTTGAATAATGTCAATAAAGGAATACGATTTTTGAATTTTATGGATGATGTTCAAGCATGAAGAGAGAGATGAAAAGGCCCACAAAAGACTTTAAAAGTGTAGGTGAAAAGATTGGAAAAAGAACAAAAGAAGAAAATTAGGAAATCGTGGTAAGCTGTAGGCCACGATCTTGGCAAGAAAGAGGGAGGCGAAAATCTTTAAAAGAACTATTACCATTTTACCCTTTTTACCACCTATATATTCAGTTCTAACTTCATTTTTCCTTTCACTTTATCTCTCTAAAATTTAAGCATCCAAACACTTACATATCTCTATAATTGTTCAACCTCCAATTTCTTCCAAATTTCTACCCAATTATGCCACGCATTACAAAATTAGCCTAATAGGAGCCATATGGACGACAACAAGTTGTAGGATGTGGACAAAAAAACCACGTAGCAGACTTTAGTGCGCCCTTCCCAATCTACACAAAGGAAGAAGATACTTATTTTCGATCCCTTCATGCTAGACAAATTGTAGTTCCTAATTACTTTGATTTTGTCACACTTGATAGGCTAGAATTGTGTGAGCGAGAAGAAAATCTAGTTAAGAGGATTCAGTGGGCCCAATTCATACGATTTCAATTTCCTGTTTATCAGGAGCTCACACTGGAACTTTTCACTTCCCTAACCTATGACCATAAGAATCCAAAACAATTGCGGTTTAGGATGGGAGGATAAGCCTATGAATTAAATGTAGAAATCATGTGCGAGATGTGTGGATTCCCAAAATCCTCCATCATCAATAATTGTGAAGACATTTGTCCTTCTCAATACTAGAATGAGCTTACTAGAATTGAGCATTTTCATCCCAAGAATGCTCATAACAACAATATAAGGTATCATGAACACTTATTTTGGCACAAATTTATGTGTCAGTTGGTTTTCGATAAAACTGAAACCAACAAGTGTTCCACAAAGGAACTTTTTATACTATGGTGCATAGACCACAGTATTCCAATCTACACATCCACGCATGTGCTTAATGCCAATTTTGGGACTTTGTGCAAGAGGAGCAACAATCAAGGAATGGGGTATATAGTGTCTGTCATTGCAGAACATTTTGGCGTGGAATGGAGGAGATTGACTGTTCATCTCCCAAAATTCCTAAACCATCAACACTTATGGTGAGCTGAGATCCTTCATTCCCACAACATGAAACTTAGGGAAATCAGTGAAAAGACACATGTTAGAGTCAGGGCAAGTCATGTAAGTTCAAACTCACACTGCCTCGATAAGCAGAGGAGGACTCTACCAGTGAAAAGTCCGAGGATGAGGAAGAAGAACATGGTTGGAAGAAGGTTTTGGATGCAATCTCATAAAATCATAAGACGCTTACAGATGAAGACTAGAATAGTGACGGAGATGGCCCGAGCACAATGCTGCCAGAGTTGGGATATTTATCAAATTCATTGATATTTTAAGGATCAAGGCATTCAATTGCCGCTTCCGACACTGTTACCACCTCCATCTCCATAGGATTTATGTCTAACCCAAATTTTCCAATTAGTTATTTTTTTCTTTTCCAAATTAGCCTTCAATTCTAATTTTTTATGTTTATTTTTTTGTTTACTTTCAATTCTATTTTTTCTTGTCTTTTATGTGCTTATGTGTTCCCTTCACACATTGAGGACAATATGTTGTCCAAGTGTGGGGAGGGGTTATGTGTTTTACTTTGAATGTGAATTTTTCCTATTATATGATAGTTATTAGGTTACATTTCCTCAACTATATGAATGTGTCAATGGCTTAGATGGAGTGAAATTTATTTAATTTTGATCATATTCTATTAGGTTGTAATTAATCATTAGCTCGCAAAATTAATGAATTAGAAGTTTTTGGATAAATATACAGTTTAATTAGGATTTAGTGTGATTTAGTGAAAATTTAGCACCCTATAGGTTGTCACATCCATTCATAATTTAAAGCCTTTTAATTTAAGTAGCTTACCTAGTATTTTTTTTCATGTAAATGAGTAGCTTAAACAACAAGGTAGGTAATAATAATTAAAAATAAATAAAATAAAATATTTTTTGTTAAATAAATCATTATTCTGCTGACCTTCAGGTTAGGAATAGACCTAGTAGTCAGTTGAAAACATGATATAACTGAGTAAGCAGATTGACATGCATCACAAATGTGTGCCTTCATATCAAAAAGTTATAATGATGTTTTAACCAAGTGGTTTAATAAAAACATGACTTAGTTAAGTAACTGGATCGACATTCATTACCAATGTTTGCCTCCGCGTAAAAAGACTAAGTCTATGTTTAAGAATTAAAAGAAGTGTTTCCTTAATAAACCTACTTGACTTGTAATAAGTTTGACTTTTCATAAAAATACACTTAGGAATAGTTACAGAGTTCGAAGGACGAAATAATTATTAATGTGTGTGTGCAATTGAAAATGGTAAATAAATTAACAATTAGACCTCGAATAAATTGTATATTTAGTTCAAAGCCCCTAGACATAGATTTTGCATGTTAATGATTAGATATAACTTGTATGATTCTATTTAAGATTAAATTTATCTCATGAAGTCGAAGCCATTGCCTCGTTATTGCATTGTTTTTATAGGTTATTATGAGTCTTTGAGCTAAAATGTTATATTTTTGAGGTACTTTGATGTGTTTGTTAGTGTTTCAGGGTAAACGGAGAAGAACGAAGAAGTTTCGAAGAGTTTCGGGCTAAAAACATGGCCCATGATCATGACACAACATGCCACGATCTTGACAGAAAGAGATGAGTTGACAGAACCCAGGCTATGATCGTGTACTTTGGACCACGATCGTGATTGAGAGCTATGTGCTTAGCCACGACTGTGCACTTTGGGTTATGATCGTGATATAAAGGGTTAAGCACTGGCCACGATCATGGACTTAGTCGGGCTGACATAAAAACTTAAGTTTTATAAGACTTTTCAGACCGTTTTGACCTCAAATCAACCCTTGGTCTTCCAAAGTATAAATACATCATTAAAGGACAGATGAAGCAGCCTTTGTAGAACTCTCACATCAGCTAAAATTTAGAAACCCTAGAGAGCTATTGAGTGATTTGAGGAAGGAGACGAAGGAAGATACAAACGAAGATGAAGCTTGACACGAATTACTTTTTAGAATAGGTGGTTTCCTGCCATTGCTACCTCCATTGATCCGTTTCGAGCATATTTTCCAATTTATTTCAGTTTTATTGATGTATGAAATTGAGATAATTGTCAAGAATAGGTTTTATCTCATGTTGATTATTGTCTAGACTCACCTTTGGGATTTTTATTCTTGAGACTAATAAAGTTTGATCTATTATGTTTTATTAGAGTTATTTGTGATTCAATATTTGTTCTTAGTAATTCAGCAATAAATAGAGACGGTGAGTTGAGTGAATATCATCAAATTAGGCTAATGAGAGTTAGGTAAATTGATAGATAAGAATTAAATCAAATCAGTGAAATCGTGTAATGAGAGATCGAGCATAGTTTTCCAGTAGGTTATTAGACAAGTTTAGAACTAATCTAGGTTTTGGGAAAATTGTGATTTGAGAGATCACAATTCGATAAATTAAATTAGGGACTATCAAATAGGGTTTAAAGATTATCACTCGAGAGAGAGTAATCCACCCTAGGATCGTCTAGACCCAATAATTAGGTAATTGTATAATTGATTAGATTTTCATTAATTTCGGATTAAACCATTCCCTCAATTGGTAGTTCCTAGGTTAATTCTTGATTTGGTTGTGTGATTTGCTATTTTATTATTATTTTTAAAATTTAATTCTCGTAATTGATTGATGATTGATTAATTTTCTACATTTATTGTTTATTTTAGATTGTTGCGCTTTAGTTCGACCTTAGATTTTGGGACTAGATAACCCTCCTCATGGGATCGATACCTTAGGTACTATATGAACGACCCGTGCACTTGTGGTATTATCAAGGTTAAAGTAGTAAAATTGAGCATACGTAAGCCTGCGATCATTCTTCTCCTGATCTTCTAAAGCGATTGGTATCTAAAGATAACTTGTAAAGCCATCTTGAAAACAATAATAATCATAACCAGCCAATCTCTTAATAATTTGATCAATAAAGGGAAGGGGAAAGTGGGCTTTATGAGTTATATAATTCAACTTCATATAATCAATACATACTTGCCACCTAATTTGCACTCGGGTGGGAACCAACTCACCTTCTTGGTTTGTCACAATGGTGATTCCAACCTTCTTTGGAACCACTTGAATAAGACTTATCCAGTTACTATTGGAAATCTTCTAAATCACCACATCATTAAGAAGCTTTTGCACCTCCTTCACAACTTCTATCATTGTAGGATTTAGCCTATGCTGAGCTTGCCTTGTGGATTTTGCATCCTCCTCTAACAAAATGTGGTGCATGCTTATAGAAGGGCTTATCCATTGGATATCCATGATAGCCCACCCGATGGCCTTCTTATGCTATCTCAGAATTCGAACCAACCTCTCCTTTTGATTTAAAGTTAATTTCACATAAATGATGACTGGAAGAGTTTTCTTATCTCCCAAATAAGATCCTTCAGGTGTGTAGGGAGTGGTTTCAGTTCTAGTTCTAGTTCCAGCACATAAGAAGGTAACAACTTCTTCTGAGATTTAGAAAGTTTTAGAGATGCTAAATCTTACCTTTTTTTAGAGTTTTCCGATGAGTCCAAAGTGACCGTCATTTCCATAAGCCCTTTTCCAATCTCAACATCAATGTTGGCTTTTATATCCATATCTTTAGCCAAAACCATTTTCAAATTATCCTTGCAACTTAACTTAAACATTTCCTGTACCAAATGATTAATCACATCAATAGAAAAAACACATTGATTATCACGAGGATGTTTCATGGCATTAAAAATATTGAAATGAATCATTTTCCCATCACATTCCATTATGATGGTTCCTTTATGAACATCTATCTTAGTTGGAGTTGTTTCCATTAAGATAGGAATCAGATTACATGAAGTCTCATCATCATATCCATAACATAGAAATCTGAAGGAAATACTAACTTATTCACCGGCACCAAAACTGTAACATCCCCTCACCAATTGCCATGAATAGGAGTGTATAAGTGTACAGTGACATATGCATGCATTCATATATGC
>JANZXR010063845.1:791-39351 GCA_027575705.1 Erythroxylum echinodendron | reverse complement strand
GAAAAAGGACTGGAGATATAAATCTTCTCACCCAGAAGATCTGATTATAGGAGAAACTTCAGACAGTGTGAGAACTATGTCTAAATTCAGAAGAGAAGCAAATGTAGCTTTTATTTCTGAAATAGAGCCTAAGAAGATTGATGAGGCTCTTCAAGATGAAGCTTGGATTTTAGCTATACAAGAAGAGCTGAACCAATTTACTAGGTGTAAAGTTTGGTCTCTAGTTCCCAGACCTTCTAAAAAGTCTATTATTGAAACCAGATGGGTTTTTAAGAATAAACTAGACGAGTCAGGTAGAGCAAGTCGTAACAAAGCTAGATTAGTAGCTCAAGGCTATAATCAACAAGAAGGAATAGACTATAATAAAACTTATGCTTCTGTAGCTAGGTTAGAAGCTATTAGGATTTTGTTTGCATAAGCTGTTTGTCATAATATAGAGCTATTTCAAATGGAAGTGAAAAATGCCTTTTTGAATGGTTTAATAGATGAAGAGGTTTATGTAAAGCAACCTCCTGGTTTTAAAGATCCTAAGAAACCAGACTATGTCTATAGACTTCATAAAGCTTTATATGGCTTGAAACAAGCTCTTTGAGCATCGTATGATCATCTAAGTTCCTTTTTAATTGAAAATGGTTTTAGTAGAGGAAACATAGACAAGAGCTTGTTTAGAAAATGCATTGAGAATGATTTCATCATAGTACATATATATGTTGATGATATTATCTTTGGTGCAACATCTAAGAAGCTATGTTCCAGTTTTGAAAAACTGCTGAAAAGCAAATTTAAAATGAGCATGATGGGTGAATTAAAATTCTTTCTTGGTTTACAAGTTATGCAAACTGAACAAAAGATTTTTATTCATCAACAGAAGTATATTAAAGAACTGTTGGTTAAATATGGTATGGATAAAGTGAAACCGATGTCAGCTCCTATGCATCCTTCAAACCCTTTATCTAAGGATGAAGCAGGTAAGAAGGTTGATCAACCCTTTTAGAGGAATTATTGGTTATTTACTTTACCTTACAGCAAGCAGACCTAATATTTTGTTTAGTGTTTATTTGTGTGCTAGATTTCAAGCAGATCCTAGAGAATCTCATTCTATTGTTGTTAAAAGAATTTTGAGATATCTATCAGGTTCTACTGATCTTTGCTTAATGTATGAGAAAGGTAAAGATTTCAGGTTAACTGGATGCTGTGATGCTGATTATGCTGGAGACATGATTGATAGGAAGAGTTCAAATGGAGGCTGTCACTTCCTTGGCCATAATCTAGTTTCATAGTCTAGTAAGAGACAAAGCTCAATTGCTCTATCTACTGCAGAAGCTGAATACATGTTAGCTGCAAGCTGTTGCTCACAGACGTTATAGTTTAAGTATCAATTAGAAGATTATTCGATACAAGAAGAACAAATCCCAATCTTCTGTGACAACACAAGTGCTATCAAAATATCGAAGAATCCAATACAACACTCAAGGGTAAAACATATCGAAGTTAGGAATCACTTTCTGTGAGACTATGTACAGAAGGTAATTGTTAGTCTACAGTTTGTTTAGACAAATCATCAATGGGAAGATATATTCACTAAGCCCTTGAATGAAGAAAGATTCAAAGAAATTAGGCAAAACTTGAATATGGTAGTGTTGAGTGATCAATCATCTGACACGTCATAACCCAGAAGATTTTACAGAAGGAAGATAAAAAGTTAGAAGTCTTCTAGAGCACAGTAACCGTAAGTTACAGACAGTAACTTTTGAGAAGGTAGTATAAAAGAGAAATCTTCTCAAAAGGTTCAGAACATCACCGACTTTAGAATACTCTTAAAATCCTCTGTAATTGACTTTTACAGAAGCTCTCAAACAAAAACGTTTCATTACTCCTAATTTTAACCCCTTTCGTTTATATTATCATCTTTAGAGACAAATCTCATTACATTGAGAAAGTTCCTACTTTCTAAAGATCAAAATGGATCAAGCTATGATTTATGGAAGACTCGTTGATTTCAACTCATTTAAGAAAAATCTGATGGACATTAAATCAGAAGTCGATGCAGTGGGATAGAAGAACTTCTTTCAGGTTTATGAAGCAGTTTATCTGAATGAAGTTTATGAGTTTTGGAAGAATATGAAAGTAGTAGACAATACTGTAGTATCAATGTGGGATAGATTGTCGGTTATTGTTACATTGGAGCTAATCAAGAAGGTCAGTGGATATCCATGTGTTGGAGCAGAGGTGTCTCAAAAAACTAGATGGATGACTGAAAGCTTTGTAGAGAAGGCACATGTCAATCGATAACTATATGGATGTAGTGACCCAAAGGAAAAAAAGGCAGCAAATCTTGTTCCGAAGGCTAGGGTTCTACATACGATACTCTTTCACTATATTCTACCAAGAACAGGATCGAAGAATGTTATGAAAAACATAGATGAACAATGCCTATTCTATCTACTCAATCATCAGGCCATAAATCTTTCACACCTAATTTTGGGGTATATGATGAAGACATAGAGTGATTCCAATGCCTTACTGTATGGCATGATGTTAACAAGAGTCTTTAGAGATTCTGGAATTCTTCTAGACAAAGGAGACAGGGTGAAGATAAACATTAAAAGCATTATTAATGCGTCGACTATATGTAGAATGAGATTGAAAAATCAAGAAAAGGAGGAGACAACTTCTATGGCACATAGTCAGACGCAGCATGAGTGGAAATGTTACTCCCACAGAGAGAAAGAAACCTCAACCCTCAGGAAGAATGACTATAAAAGAAAAGAAGAATAAATCGTCTGAGGTAGTAGTTAAAGATAAGAAGATTTTACAAAGAGAAGAAAGCTAGGTGCATCTATCTAGGAAACAAGTGTCGTTGAAAAGAAAAGGAGAGACACTTGATGTTGAGTAAGTTAAGAAATCAAGACGATTGCCAAGATTACTAACTCTCCTACAAAAAGAGCAGAATAGAGGAAAAGAATTGATTCCTGGTGAAGATTCTGAGAAGGTATAGAAAGCACTTCAGGCTACTAGGTCTTTGGTCTCAATTTTACAACAAAAGCCGCCAAAGTCAATAAAAGAGACCGAGATTAAGAGGAAGTTGGAGTTTGAGAAGAAGAGACCCTAACCATAACCACCTTCTAGACTAGTAAAAGAAAATAAGAAGTTGAAGACCAGTCAGAAAGAGAGTACTTCAACTGGTATTAATCAGAAGGAAAAATCAGTTGATTCTCATAGTCCTATTAGAAAAGAAGACTTGAAAATGAAGGTGATAGAAGAAATGGTACCTGCTAGAAGCAGAATCTCAATCATAATAAGAGAACCTATGAAAAGGCTAATCAAGGTATAATTTGAACCTATCTTGGTCAATAATCAGTCTATAGACATTTTGAATCATGAAGATAGAAGATTATATGGGATTCTGAAAGATGAAAAATCTGAATCATATCTGTTGAAAGTGACAAAGAATTGATATACTATCTACCTTGCTACAGGTAGAACATTAATCAAGATTGTACTTGATGTGTAACTTAGAGCTTCAAACATTGTAAACATTGTAGAAAAAGGGAAACAGAAGATGTACCCTGATGAAAAAATAGATGACCTTACAGATGAGCAGATACAAGAAGTTGTGAGAAGCATAGATGATACATGCAATGCAAAACAACCAAGAGGATTCTATATTTCATACCACATTTCGAAAGCATCAGGAAGTCATTGTGGACGCTTCTCTACAGACGCAACTTGTCAAGTAGTTAGAAGGGGGGCTAAAGGATGGTTCAGAACTATCATGGTCGGAGGTATCAGTTTCAACATAGAAACTCTTATAAACCTAATTATCCACCTTAGACCTTTGAGTTCTATATCTTCAATCAAAGATGTCCTTCACCTTCTTGGCAAACCAATACCAAAACTACCAAAACCTGATGACCTTGATCTCACAGAAGGAAAATAATTGTTCAAACCTCCTGTTTTGAAAATCATTAAATTAGATGTTTTACCTTCAGAAATATATGTTGAAACAAACGTCTATCCATCAAGTTCACCTCAACAAATTCCTACAATTGGGATGGAATAAGTTAGTCACTCTCAGCAGTGGAGTCAGGAAGCCTTAGTGAAGGAGATTGAAGAAATTTATACTAAGGTTGATGATTTGAGGGACTCCGGTGGTGATCTACATGAGGAAGTAGCTTATCTTCGGGTGACAGTAGAAGAAGACCTCAAGTTAATCAAAACTTACATGCAACAAATGTTTTCTGAAATCAGAAGCATCTGAGATAACCTTTTTGATTAATAACAAATAGGGGAGAAGAACAGAAGAAAGGGGAAGAAAACTAAAAGGAAGAAGAAAGAAGAAAAGAATAAGGGGAGAAGAACAGAAGAAAAGCAAAAGCAGAAGCCGAAGAAAGAAAGGCAGAAGAAAGAAGAAGAATAGATATAAGAAAATAGTGTATGTGTACATTGTTTAATATTCATTATTCATTATCTGAATAAAAATAGTTCATTCACTTTTAATTTTCTAAATTATGATTATTTTCTATCATCAAAAAGGGGGAGGTTGTTAAGTCAGGAGGACTTTACAATGATTAATTTTGATGAAAATTAAATAATAATAATGTCAGAAATAAATGAATTAGTTTGATGAATGTGTTAAGTGTGTAGAAGAAATACACAGAAGAAGTGGAGAACATAGAAGAAACAAGATACAGAAGAAATAAGACACAAAAGAAGTGTAAAGTACAGAAGAAGCGCAAAGTATAGAAGAAGCGAAAGTACATAAGAAACAAAGCACAGATGAAGGAGAAGACAGAAGAAACAAAGCACAAAAAAAGCAGAACATAGAAGAAAGTAAAACACAGAAGAAGTAAAGATACAGAAGAAGTAAAGACATAGAAGAAACAAAGAACAGAAGAAGCAGAAGATAGAAGAAGTTAAAACACAGAAGAAAGCAAAGCACAGAAGAAGCAAAACACGAAAGAAGTAAAGATACAGAAGAAGAAAAATACAGAAGAAGCGAGATACAGAAGAAACAAAGCACAGAAAAAGCAGAAGACAGAAGAAGCGAGATACAGAAGAAGCAAAGCATAGAAGAAGCAAAGCACAGAAGAAGCAAAGCACTGAAGAAGCGAGATACAGAAGAAACAAGATATAGAAGAAGTAAAGATACAGAAGAAGCTAAACACAGAAGAAACAAAAAAAGAAGAAGAAAAAACACAAACGATACAAAGTAGAAGATATGCGAGTACATCGAGTAGTTAGTTAGAGTTGGTTACAAAATTTAGCTAAATAGCAGTTATCAAGATTCAAGAAGTGGTTATCAAGACTCAAGAAGCGGTTATCAAGATTCAAAGAAGTAGTTGGTGTCTTAGACTATAAATACTAGTCGTAGTCAAAGATTGAACAACTTTTTAGCTGTTCCCGAAAACCATTGAACAATTTGTGATCTTTGAACATTCAAGTGTATACTTAGAAAAGAAAAATTCTGTAGCGCGATACTGGAGAGCTAAACCTACTGTAACAATAGCTTACGATATCTTTCTAGTGAGAGAAAGAAAAGTCTAAGAGCCTGTAGAGGCTAAGATAGCTGAAAGAATACTTGGTGCAAAAGACCTGAAGATGCTCTAGAAGGAAGAAAGAATTCTTGTACATTTGTTAAAGTATAGTGAATACTCAGACGAATTCTAAAGACTAGATGTAGCCCACGGTTTGGGGTGAACCAGTATAAAATCACAGAGTCTATCTTCTATCCCTCGACTTATTCTATTTTATTCTTAAACAAGTATATAGAAGTTATGTGCGATTTATCTATGTAACAATTTTTGTATAATGTTAGTGATATTCTTTTAACAAGTTATAGAAGTTCTTATCAGAAATATTAAAAATTTTATATTCACGAAAAGAATACACAATTCAACCCCCCTTCTTGTGTATATTTTATCTATTATAAGTAATTTCTATATTAATGTGTGATTTACTTCAACCCTTGTACATCATCCTTTAAGGTGGTAGGGTTGGGTCTTCAGTGAGAAATGAAAGAGAGAGCAAGATGAGAGTAGCAAGTGAAAGATGAGAGGGTTAGGTTCAACATGAACGGAGATTGGAGAGAAAAATTTTGTGAAGGAGGAGAAGAAGAACAAAGCTACGAAGAAGAAGAAGAAAAGCAAGATAACAAAACAATTAAATGGTCATTAAATAAGTTAAAGGCCGTGGGATTAAGATATGGCTTAGCAGGTGACACTTGTCACTTGCCATATGTCAAGTCCCCATAGGTTTAATTTAGGTTCCCTCATTTAACTAGTGCAATCAACTCCAATTTATACTCCAATTGTCTCCAAATTCCAATGAAATAGGTCATTAAATCCAAATATCATTTATAAATTTCTACTGTCATTTGACTTTTAATTCTACTTCCACTTATCGGTTTTCCTATCACTTGGCATTTTTCTTAGTTCAAAATTTACCCAAAAATTTAGGAAATTTCTAAATTTCACCAAAATTTCTAAAACAATACCTATACACACTAATTCAATTTTCAATACATATGAACCACAATTCATATAAAAAATCACATTTATAACTCAATTATACCCTGAAAATGTCAATAAATACATGTATAATCATTTTAATGTGCAAACATTAATATTCACATTTATGTGTATGTCATATTATGCATGAACATGAAATGTGCTTTCTAACTTCTCATTAATCTCTTATGTATTGTATTCTAGGGTCCTAACCTTTAACATGGGATAACAGGATGTTATACACTCTCTAGATTTGGTCAGTTGTGTTACGAAATGGAAAATGGATCAATGGAAATAGTAACCTTATAAGCTCTGGTTATCTTACCTAAGTTATGGTGTTCCTAATGTTTCAAGGTCATTAGTGGCTTTTAATGAATCTTAAACACAATAATTACGAATTGTATTCAAGATTCTAGTAGTGGGTTCATAATAAAAAAATCCAATGAACGCATTGATATCATCTTTAAAATACCTAAATCATTCAACATAGAATAACAATAACAATCTATAAAGGGCGATTTAACATTAAACAAATAGAAAATATACTTAACCGTGACTCGGGCGTCAATTTCAACTTTGAACTAGTGTTAGGAAGCTAACCTTCCATTTTCTCCATAGGTCTCCAAGGAAAACCTTTTGTCACCTCTATTCTTTCTTTGAAAACCCAAATAATGAAGAATAAAAATGAAGAATGTTTGTTGCAAACACAACATATTCTATTTATAGTGAATGGCCTAGATGAGGCTCATGGCTGTGAGTCTCCTTTTCATAGGTATTATAAGGAGTGTCAAGCCCATGCAAGTGAGTCTCACACCCATGACACATATCTCATGACCATGACAATTTATGCATGGTCGTGATCAACTTTTCTATATTCTCCCTCTTGATGTTTTCAACATATATTGTTATCTTCCTTGGAATTTTCTTATCATCTCTTGCTCCAATCCTTCTCCTTTTTATTCCATAAATAAAATTGAGTGTGACTCATAAGGAGATGGCTCAAAGAGTGTGCTATCAACTCACTTTAGCCGTTATACTTCCAAATTATACCTTAAACTAAATATAAACTAAAGTGAATGTCTTAAAGCATTTGAAAGCATTAATCACTAAGTTTAATGGATTAAATGTATTAAAAATTAAGCACATATCAGTTAGTCCCTTAGGATATAACCTAATAGTGTCGTTACCAGAGGAGATTGTATGGTAGTAAATAGTGTAAAGAGGGAAATGCCAATGAGGATTGGTGAAATGGAGCTATTAGCTGACCTAATAGTGATTAAATTAAAGGAGTTTGATGTGATTCAAAGGATAGATTGGTTAGCACAATGTTGAGTTGTAATAGATTGTTATATGAAGGAGGTGATAATAGAGTCTTTGGGTAACTCGAAAGTTATATTTTTGGGGGATTGCAAAGTGATCCAGTATGTATGATCTCAGCTGTGACTGTTAGACGATTGATATTGGATGGGTGTGAGGCATATCTAGCTCATATTATATATATAAGGGAGGTGGTCCTAGGTTAGAGGATTGTCGTACAGTGAGGGAGTTTCCAAAGGTATTTTTAGATAATTTACTGTGTTTACCACCTTAGTGAGAGATAGATTTCACTGTTAATACGTTGCCAGAAGTTGAACCAATTTCCATTGAATCTTACAGGATGGCTACGGTTGAGTTACATAAGTTAAAAATTGTTAAAAAAGTGCTTTATCAGATCAAGGCATCACCCTGGGGAGCTATGGTATTGTTTGTGAAGAAAAAGGATGGTAATATGAGACTTTGCATGGATTACAGGTAGTTAAATAGGGTGATAGTGAAAAACAAGTACCTATTTGATATGTGTTTAATTGTTGATACATTTAATCATTTATACTTAGTTATTAATGACATGAAATTGCTTAAGATACTCACTTTAATTCATATACGATTTTAGGTACAATTTGGAAGCAAAGAAATTAAAGTGGGTCGAAAACACGATATTTAGGCCATTTTTTAAAGATTAATTTTCACTTGTCTTTAAGGAGAAAGAAAAAGAAAATTAAAAGACAAGACGGAAAAAATCAAAATATAAAGAAGAATTAAAAGTGATTTCTGGAAAAATGAAGAAATAACAAGAGTAAAATTTTGAAGTAGGTGGATAGCCAACGGTGCAAAACAACAGCAGATAAATGAACAAAATGATAGTGCCAAGAGAACGTTTAACCAAGCAAGGAGCAGTGCATATCAAGTAAAACATAAATAACAAGGAAGAAAACGCAAGGTAGTAGGTTGGATGCAAGAGAAGAAACACAGACGTTTGGCACGAAGGTTAAGTTGCGTGAATGGTATGAGTAGACCAAGAACTAAAGAGTTAATTCGTGGAGGCAGTAGAAGAGAACAAAGAGCTTGAGTGAAAATAAGAGAGGGCTATAGGAGAGAAGGTTATGTGAATAGTAGAGGTGGACATTAATGTTTATTTATCAAATCGATGAATAGTGAGTAGAGAAGAGAGTTGTGGCAATAGCTCGGAATAAAAGGGGTTTTCGGTAGGGGATTTTTAAAGGGGTTGAAACATTTTCCAGGACAGACCCATAGAGAGGTAACATCCTAACGCCGGTTCAGAGGGGACATCGACGCTGATGACCCAAGTTAAGCATTTTTTATTGTTTTGTTGTTTCATTCTATCATTAGAAATTTATTATGTTATCTTTTGTGGATTGATTAGGTATTGAATGATGATGATTTTAATGCATTATTGAATCATTTTTCATGAAAACCTATTGCTAGAATCGAATGTAATATGTAATCGTTATAGTCCCAATTCATGTGTAGCAACTAATGGTTCTAAATCATTAGAGATAAAATAACATAGGTTAAATAATCTGAGCTTATGTGATTATTGCCTAGATTGGTCTATTTTTCTAATTCGTAATACAGTTGTCCGAATAAACTTAGAGAGCTTGTTCTAGGTTTACCGATAGCTAGGGTCAATTAACGAGTTCTTCATGATTAACTAGGATTTAAGGAAAAATTAGGATTAACAGAGCTTATTGTTAATCTATGAACAATAATTGCTAAGAGAGACAAAAGAATAACAAATTAATGAATTATTCTTAATTAGGGTGTAGGCGAGATTGAACCAAAGAACCGGATCCCTACTGAATTCCCTAATTTTATCATTTTTTGAATGTTTTCTTTAATTTGTTTTCATTAGGTTTATTTTATTTTATTTCTTATTAAATCCAAACCCCCATTACCTAAACATCAATTAATTTCATTTCATAAGCTAACCGAACACTCCCTTTGGGATCGACCTAGGCTCACTACTACTATAATAATAGTTTAGTTATTTTATTTTGACTAGCATTGTGACGTGCAAGTCACTGTTGTCGAGGATAGATGATCTTTTAGATCAGTTGAGGGGAGTTGTCATATTTTCCAAGATTGAATTGAGATCGAGATACTGATAATTAAGGATAGCTAAGTTAAGTATTCCCAAGATATCTTTTCGTACTTGGTATGGCTATCATAAGTTCCTAGTGATGCCTTTCGAGTTGACTAATGCATCAGGAACATTTATGGAATTGATGAACATGACTTTTCAGGAGTATTTGGATCAATTTTTGATAATGTTCATTGATGATATATTGGCATATTCCAGAACTAAAGAGGAGCATGAGCAATATTTGAGGATTGTGTTACAAATTCTAAAGGAGAGACAGTTGCATGTAAAATTGAGTAAGTGTGAGTTTTGGATAGAGTGGGTAGTTTTTCTTAGGTAGGCGGTGTCTTAAAAGGAAGTGATGCTTTTAAGATTTGGTGACATTATTTGTATAGGGAGAATTTTGAATCTTTACAGATCATAAGAGCTAATAAATGTAAATTCCATCGTATTTTAGGGTATAGTTTGATATGTGTTTAGCCATAAATTCAGTCATTTAGTATGTGTTTAGTTTAGAATTGTGTGTATTTGTTAATTATTTGTGTTTTAAAGTTTTAAGTGTTTTATCGATTAGTACAAACTTTTGAGCTTAAATATTATATTTTTAAGGTACCTTGATGTATTTGCCAGTGTTTTAGGGTTAGTGTCGAAGAACATAGGAGTTTCAGAAGACATTCGAAACAACCATGATCGTGCCACAGTTTACTAGTGTTTCAGGGTTAGTATCGAAGAATGGAGGAGTTTCAGAAGGCATTCGAGCTGAAACAACCACGATCGTGATAGAAGGCTTAGATGTAGGCCACGATCGTGGCTTGCGTTGGGTAGAGGCATAGACACTCATGAGCTTCATGTTTTGAGGGATTTTTTAGACCTTTTAGACCCCCAAAAAATCCTAGGGTTACCTAAAACATAACAAGTATAAAAAGAACATAAAGAGGAGAGAAATAGAGCTTTTACATTAACCAATTTTGAGAAACCCTGGAGAGAATTCATTGAGAGATTGAGAAAAAGAAGAAGGAAGAGAGAAGTGGAGAAGAAGCTGACCCGACGTACTTCTCGAATCAGGAGTTTCCCAACATCGCTACCTCCCATCATCTGTTCAAATCGTATTTCTTGTTTATTTTCAATTTTATTATTGTATAGAATTGGGAATAATAGTTTAACGATAGGATTTTTGAATGATGAGATGTTCTAAACTTACCTTCGGAGTTTTATCTTTAAATTAATGAAATCTGAATGTTTATATGTTTATTGCATTTGTTGTGGCTTAATTTTGCAAGTGCATAATTCTATAATAAACTGAGAGGGTGAATCGAATGAAAATAATTAATTGGGCTAAAGAGAGTTTGGTAATTTAATAGAACAAGAATGAAATCAAATCGGTAAATTGTGCGAAGAGAGATCTTGCATATTTTTATGATAGTTTATTAGACAACTCAAAACTAATTAAGGATTTGGATAGGTTGTTAATTGAGAGATTGTAACTTTCATAATATGATTAGGGTTTATAATTTCGGGTTAATGGTTATAACTTGAGAGAGAGCAATCAACTCTAGGGTCATCTAGAACCATCAATATGGTAATTCATAATCAATTAGGTTAGCATTAATTCCCTTAGGTTGATTCTTAGGTGTATGTTACAATTGTTAAATTATCAATATTTTGTGATTGATTCTTAATTTGATTTGGTTGATTGAATGGAATTCTCATTTTAGTTTCATTACATTTTAAATTTCTGTGAATTATTCTGGCCTTAGATTTTAGGATTAGATTATCCCTCCTCATAGGATCGACACCTTAGTGACTATGATAGCGAACCACGTGCTTATAAATTATCGAGGGTATTTTAAAACTTACACACATTAACACTCGATCAAGAGCCTTAAGTACATCTTAACTTAGAGGGAATTAAACTTAAGACAGAGAAGATGGATCAAGTTATTGAAGGATTACAATTGTACTATTGATTACCATCTGGGGAAGGCTAATGTAGTAGTAGATGTTTTAAGTAGGAAAAGGTCAGCATAATAGTTAGTTTAAGTAGACACAGTGTGACACCATTAGTGGAGTTAAAGGCACTGGATGTAAGATTGGAGATTGATTATGTGAGTGGTTTATTGGTGACATTACAGGTCCAGCCAAATTTGGGCGATAGGATTACGAAGGCACAAGCTTCGGATTTTTCTACTACTGATGAGAGAGAGTGTGTAATAGAGTAGGGAAACCAACTTTACAGTAAGAGTAGACAAAGAGTCCGTGATTAAGAGTTGAGTTTGTATACTAGATGTAAATGGATTATGAGAGGAGATTTGAAGGAAGCTAATAGTGCATTATATGCTATGTATCCTATTACTTCAAAAATGTATCAAAGTCTGAGACCTTATTACTAGTAGCCAATAATGAAGAAAAATGTAGCAGAATTTGTGTCAAGGTGTTTCACCTGTCATCAGGTTAAGGGAAAGCATCAATCACCAGTAGGAAAATTAAGACCTTTAGCCATTCAATCGTGGAAAAGGGAGAAAATTTCAATGGATTTTGGGTTACCAAGGACTAGACATAGACATGATTCAGTTTGGGGAATTATAGAAAGGTTGAGTAAATTAGCTCATTTCTTACCTGTACAACAGACAGATTCCTTGGATAAGCTTGCCAAGTTGTATGTTGATCAAATTGTAAGGTTACACAGGGTTCCAGTGTCTATTGTATTTGATCAAGATCTATAGTTTACTTCTTGATTCTGAAAGAGTTTACAGACAGTTTTGGGGACTAGGTTAAATTTGAATACTGCATTTCACCCTCAGTCAGATGGACAGTCGAAGTATACGATCTAGACATTGGAGGATATGATGAGAGTTTGTGTGCTGAACTTTGAGGGTGATTGGGATAGACATCTACCCTTGATGGAGTTTGCCTATAATATTAGTTACCACTCTAGCATCTGTATGACACCATTTGAGGCATTATATAGCAGGTGATGTAGAGATTTGATATATTGGGATATAAAGGGAGCCAGATTATTAGAAGGACTATAGTTAGTTTAAGAGACAATAGATGAAATAGAGGTGATAAGGTAATGCTTGAAGGAAGCTTAGGATCGGCAAAAGAAATATGCTGATTAACATTGTCGAGAGATATAATACATTGTTGGAAATATGGTATTTCTTTGAGTATCACCTTAGAGGGGGATTATAAGGTTTGGTAGGAAAGGGAAGTTAAGTTCGAGATATATCAGGCCATATGAAATTGTACAATATATGGCCCATTAGTTTACTGGTATTATTGTCGCCTGCAACCAAATTAAAAAAGAAACCAATTTCTGTCAATACAAATTAATGTAGTGTTGGAAAGTCGGTATCCATAGCAACACCCCACTACTATAAATTTCATACCGGGATACCCTGAGAACATTCCAGTATATAATCTATAACAATGGCATGTTAACGATCTCACCTTCACTTTATAACATGGCAACATATCCAACTTAATAATGACATCAACTATGTATGTAAAAGTCACAAAATATAATATTTCAAAACCTCAACTTCATATTTCATTCATTTATAAACGTTTACCTTGAGTCATCAAAAACCAATATTTACAACCGATATATATAAGTTCTACATGGCATGTATTAACTACTTAAAAACAACTATAACTCCTCGATTAACAGCTGATAGACCTTTGAGCTATGTCTAGTCCAAAAAGTTCTTCTAAAAGATTTTAGAAATTTAGGTCTCCTGTCTCGTACCTGAAAAATAACGTTGCCATTTTGGATGATTTTTGCGAACTTAATGAGCGAACTATCATTAATGATGTCGCTCCAGGCACAAAAATCAAATATCATATAACCAACAATCACAATAAGACATAAAGAATGTCATACACATCACATACATTCTTTCAAAACTTATACATTCCAGTCAGACACATTATTATGACATATCACTTTCGCACCACAACTTCAGAAAAGATTTCACAAGCATATATTTCATAATCATAAACGTTAAAATGCATATTCATATGAGACTCCATATTTGTTATTATTTGTTATGATCGAATGCCTTTCAAATACAGAAATAGATGCTGGCCTATTGGGCTCAGTTAGAACAGAAATTACAGAGCAGATTTTTACGTGCAAAATACTAAGCTTATAAATCTTTCGCTCCTTTGATCACAACTCCTTTATCTGAGTATGCATTTTATGATATGCAAAAAATAACAAAATATGCCATAAATAGCATTCACTTCTGATGCACAAACAGAATCTCATATTCATTGGACCTCAGTCCAGCATTCAACTTTTGTTGAGCATTTAGAATTTATATGGCAATCATATATCATTCAAATGTCAGATACAAATATAACACTTCCAATAGAATCCCGACTATTAAACTCCTCAGACTATTAAATTCAGGAATTGATATTCAAATCATAACAGTTCAATAATTGAGAGTTAAATAGAATAAATCAAATAATCCTAAGAAGATCATCTAGGTTGACTCACAAATGCTCCTTTTCGCTTATTACCTTGAAGTCTCGGCAATGTCTGGATGTTGTCGCTCAATGTGTTCCTCTAAAACATATCCTACATACACATATCACAAATTTGCACAAATATGAATTTATTTATGAACATTCATGTATACTTAATACGTACAATGCATGTTCATGACAATTCCAAGTTCCTTATCATTATTTTTGTCACAATATTCATTAATCTATCAATACTCAATTTAACAATCTAGACTTATCTAAAAACAAACTTTCGGGTCTACTTTACATGATTATTATTATCAGTAAAATGAAGTAATTTGGCAACTCTTACTTCTAAAAATTTGTTCTACCATGTCTTAAGTTTCGAATGACCCTAAAATCATACAATTTGATTCAGTATTCTATGAGTTATGCTCACAATACCACAGACTGCGTACATTTGAACTTTTGGTTAGTATATGATCATACCCTCGAAGGTGTACAACTCATATCTCTCAATTCCTATATCCAAAAATTATAAACGTTATACCAATAAAAAGCTAAAAGAATAAAATACAACTTTTGTGAAGACATCTTTATCTAATTTGGATTTTATCAATACAGTTTATTCAATATCATTAAGACATGATTTCTGTCTCGGCTAGTACTATAATCTCAATCAAGACTCAACTTCAAGCTAAGTTTTGAAAGGCTTAGATATAGAATTAGAATTCGACTTCTTCAAGAAAGTTGTAACTATATGACTCTACTTTAATATTAATCAACAATAAACTCATTTAAAATCAACAAATTAAGAAATACTCAAAATACTGAAGCATGTTCAATGAAAACATTCCAGTTCACGTCCTCATTTTCATCCCAAATTCATTAATCAAATCTTTCCCGAATGACTTTAGATGGATCTAAATTTTCATGGAGAGGGTGAACAATGTGTTAGGAATCTATTGGTTTGGTTTAAGTTTCAACTCATTTGGAGGTTGGATGAAAAATTTATAGCCAAAAGACTCAAAGCTATTTAGTAAAAATACTATAATATATGTGCAGATTTAAAAAAAAAAAATTCATACATGCAAACCATCACCTTCTTCTTCCTTCCCTCTTTCATCCGAAAGTCAGATACATTTTAACACCAAGTTCACTCCCATGTTCTAGATTACTTCACCAAAAACACAAAATCATTCCATACTTATTCACAAACCACTTTGTTTTCATGAAACCATCAAACTCTATCAACTTATTAAACCTCTTCATCTTCATAATACATTTCATGAAACCTATCAAATTTCCATACTTTTCTTAAGCAATTTTCAAGTCAGATTTTATGACCATTTTGATCTAGATAATGAGGTATTTAGGCAACATCTTCTACTAATCAAATGTTCCTCAATGACTTAAGTATCTAATAACTTCAATTCCATGCCTTTTGGTTTAGTATCATTTAAGTTATAATAAAAAATCCACAGACTGTTTTCATACTTTGGTAGAACACAATTCTCAACTTCATGTCAATTTTCAAGACTCTTAAGGACATATTTACAATTCTAGTCTTTCATAAAAAATGTAGCTCTATGTCTCTAGTTTGATCTAAATTGAACTCCATCCAATTTAGATATTCACAGATCAAGTTACGCCCTAAATACAGATGTATGTTTAGTAAAATACAGCATATATCATACCCCAATGACTACAATCCTTCATCTTGTTATTCATATGACCAAATCTGCATCATCCTTCGCCCCCCACATATGCATCAACACCATTCACGCATGCATCAATCCACAAGCATGAAAATATACACCATTCATGCATGCTTTCATTAACAGACCTTAAAACCTTAACAAAAACTATTTACACTATCATAAAACTTACTTGACTTAAGCTTCTCTTTCTCTTCAGCAAAATTTTAGAAATGAGGAGAGTAAATAAGAGATTTTGATGGATGGAAAGTCCCAAGGATTTAGCAACAATCAAAAGCCTCAATGATTGAAGACTTTTTCGGTGTTGGATGAGCCAATAACACAAATAAATGTAGAAATTAGGTGTTTAGGTGATAAACCATAAGGAGAGTGTTTTATAAAGATGATTTTCGAAGAACCAATGGAGAGGGCTGTAGAAATGTTTTTGCTAATGCCTAGATTTCCCTTTTAGGGCTCGACACGTCTCCAATGAATGTCGTCCACTTTTCCACTAGATAAGCTACCATTTGTCTCTTAGTTATAGGTCCACATGTCACTCCACAATTTATCCATTTGTCAACTAATAATTTGTCTCTTATTTCAATATTTTTTCCTAGTTTAAAATACCTCAAATTTTCGATAAATCTCCACAATAAATTCCAAAATAATAACTATTATCACCAAATAAAATTTTAACACAATTAATCCACAATTCGCATTTTAATCGCATTTATAAATCAATTATACCCAGAAAATGTCAATGAATGCATATACAATTATTTCATGAATGACAACATTATTCACGTGTATGTGTATGCCATATAATGCATGAAATGCATTTCTAAATTCTCAATAAACTCTTATAAATAAAGCATCCTAGGGTTCTAACACTAGTAATGGGGTTATGAGATGTTACAATTCTCTCTACCTTAAGAAATTTCGTCCCCGAAATTCTTACTTGATTCATGAAACTGTTGGGGTTAGTGTTTTCTCATATACTCTTCTGTTTCCTAAGTCGTTTCTTCACTTGAATGGTTTATCCAAAGTACTTTCACCATTAGGATCACTCGATTTCTCAATTGTTTATTTTAATAGCCAATTATCTTAATTAGTTCTTCAACATAACTTAGATCACTAGAAACTTCAGTTTCTTGGGTCGGTATCACATGAGTTTGATACGACAGATATCTCCTAAGCATACTCATATGAAACACATTATATATCTATGCCATTTCAGAAGGTAAGGCTAACTTATAAGCTAGTGGCCCAATTCTTTCAATTCTCTCATACAGACTAATGTTCCTCGGGCTTAACTTACCTTCTAAACAAACCTTAACACACCTCGCCAAGGTGATACTCTTAGAAATACTTTATCTCTCACCTGATATTCCATATCTCACTTATGCTAATCCATATAATTCTTCTGTTGGTCTTGTGCCATTTTAATTCTACTTCGGATCGACTTCACTTTATCAACAGTATCCTAAATCAATTCCGGGCCTTCGACAATCCTTAAACCCTCTTCATCCTAATATAAAGGCGAGCGACACTTTTTGTCGTACAACGCCTCATATGGAGCCATACCGATACTATTGTGATTCTGATTGTTATAAGCAAATTCAATCAGAGATATATACAGATACCATGCTCCTTGAAACTCCAAAACATAAGCTCTGAGCATATCCTCAACATTCTTAATCATCCTCTCACTCTGCCCATCTGTATGAGGATGAAATGCTGTGCTGAAATTTAATTTTGTACCTAAAGCTATCTATAAGCTACCCCAAAATATTGAGGTAAATCTAGGATCCCTGTCCGATACAATGAAAATTGGAACCCTATGTAATCTTACTACTTCATTCACATATTTTCAAGCTAACTGATCTAGTGAGTTATTCTCTCTCACTGGCAAGAAATGAGTTGACTTGCTCAATCTATCAACAATGACCTAAATGGAATCATGTTGCCTCGGAGTCCTTGGCAAACCCATTATACAATACATCGTGATTTTCTCCCATTTCCACTCCGAAATAGGCAATGAATGTAACTTACTAATTGGAGCCTGATGCTCTGCTTTAATCTGTTGGCAAGTCAAACACTTAGCCACATAGTCAGCCATTTGTCTTTTCATCCCTGACCACCAGAAAGATTGTTTCAGCGTGTTATACATCTTTGTAGTACTAGGATGCATAGTATAAACTGCTATATGTGCTTCCTCCATAATCTCCTTCCTCAAATCTTCAACATCGGGTACACACAATCTCTGTTTCATCTATAACATATCATCTCTCATTTCAAATTCAGAATCCAGATTCACTTTCAACTTCTCAATTAACTTCACAATCTCTAGATCCTTACACAGGGCTTTCCTAATTCTCTTATGCAATACTGGTCTCAGCTTCAGTGTAGCTATCAATGCCTCATCTTGCCCCAATTTTAACTCAATATTAAGTGCTCTCAATTGAACTAGATTAGGCAACCTCGATAATTATACTTGAGCCACACTGTTATTTGACTTCCTATTTAATGCATCTAATACCACATTAGCTTTACTAGGATGATACTCAATTATGCAATCATAATCCTTTAACAATTATATCCACCACCTCTGTCTCATATTTAACTCCTTTTGACTCAACAAATATTTCAAACTTTTATCATGAGTAAATACCTGAAAGGTTTCACCATATAGGTAATGTCTCCAAATCTTTAAAGCAAATACCACCACATCCAATTCCAAATCATAAACCGAATAATTGAACTCGTGAGACCTCAACTGCCTCAATGCATATGCTATTACCCTTCCATACTGTATTAGTACACATCCTAACCCCTGGTGTGAAGCATCACTGTACACTACATACCCTCCAGATCTAGATGGAATAGCTAACATAGATTCTGTAGTAAACTGATGCTTGAGCTCCTCAAAGCTTCACTGACAATCATCATTCCATATGAAAGGTAGATTCTTTCTCAGAAGCTTTGTCAGAGGGATTGAGATCAGTGAAAACACCTCAACAAACCTTTTGTAATAACTAGCTAATCCAAGGAAACTCCAATTCTCTGTTATATTTCTTGGAGCTTCCCACATCATCACTGCTTTATTTTCCTTGAGTCTCTTGTATACCTTGTCCAGACATAATATGACCCAATAATACTACTTGATCAAGCCAAAATTCACACTTACTGAACTTGACATACAACTATTTCTCCCTCCTTATTTATAGAACCAATCTCAAATGTTCTGTATCTTCCTCTTTACACTTCTAATACACCAAAATATCATCAATAAACACAATCACAAAGCGATCTAAATAAGGTTGAAATACCTTATTCATCAGGGTCATAAAAGCTATTGGGGAATTAGTCAATCCAAATGGCATCGTCGAAAACTCGAAATGCCCATATCTTGTTCTAAATGTAATTTTTGGTACATCATCCTTAGCTATTTTCAACTGATAATATCCCGATCTCAAGTCTAACTTTGTGAACACCTGAGCTCCCTGTAACTGATCAAACAAATCATCAATCCTCGGCAGTGGATACTTATTCTTAACTCGCACCTGATTAAACTGTTGATAATCAATACACAATCTAAGAGTTCTATCCTTTTTCTTCACAAACAATACTGGAGCTTCCCAAGGTGACACACTGGGTCTAATAAAATCCTTATCTAACAACTCCTATAACTGGATCTTCAGTTCCTTCAGTTCCACAAGTGTCATCCTATATAAATGAATTGATATAGGAGTGGTACCTGGAATAAGATCAATAGTAAACTTCGTCTCCCTTTCTGGGGGTAATCCCAGCAGTTCAGTAGGAAACATATCCAAAAATTTCCTAACAATAGGAATATCTTGAATGGTTTGTTCATCTTAGGTATCAACTACGTGGGCCAGATAAACTTCACATCCACTTCAGATCAATCTCAAAGTACTCATGAATGAAATTAGTCGGGTTAGCACTGCTTGATTAACTCCTCGAAACACCACTCTCAGCTGATTAGGAGATTCAAGAACTACCTCCTTAGTATAACAATTTATCACTACCCTATGAGCAGTGAGCCAATCTATGCCTAAAATGCGGTCTATTTCTCTCAATTACAATATCATCAAATCAACTTCTAACTCTACCTGATCAAACTGAACTATGCATTTTTTACATACCTTACCATTCACTGTTGTGCAACCCACTGGAGTACTCACCACAATACCAGTATTCAACATTTCTCTCTTACAATGAAATCTAAATGCTAGATGTAGTGTGATGAATGAATATGTAGATCTTGGATCTACCAATGCAAATGCTTCAAAATTAAAAATATTTAACACACTTGCTATCATATCTGCGGAGTTCTGCGCCTCCTATCTGGTAATGGCATAAACCTTGGCTTGAGACTGCGTCTGGTTACTGCGTACCTCAGTCCTAATACTAGGACCTACTGATTGAATTCTGCCTCTACTTCTGCCTCTATGTCTAGAACCGATAACTCTACTATAATGTACAATTGTCTTAGTCACTATTCCTCCTCTCATTACAGACTGTGGTGCTAAAGTCTTAGGACAATCTCTGATCTGATGCTCCATAGAGCCATAACAGAAACAAGCTCCTGATAACTTCCAACATTGATCACCATGCTTTTTACCACAATATTCACAATCAGGTTATATTGTGACTGCCCTCTTAACACTAATCCTCTATCTATACCAGTCTGAATAAATCCACCTCTTGATCTAAACCCTAATTGTCTCGATCCAGTCTAGAATCGCGACGATCTGTTCTGGCACTTACTGAATCTTCTGCTAGAATCATCTTGAGATTCAACCTACCTCTTCCCTTTAGACTCTTGTCTGTACTCTCCCTGACCATCTTTTAATAACCGCCCAATTCTGAGTGAGGCAACTTGTAGTTCTATGAAACTACACAAGTTAGAAAGAGCTAGCCTTATTTTGATCTCCATGTTCAACCCATCCTCAAACTGTCGACATTTATCTTCTTTAGTTGGGGTCATTACAGTTGCGTACCTCATTAATTCATTGAATCTTATCTCATATTCTGTCACTGTGAGTCTGCTTGAGATCCATAAGTTCTTTCATCTTTCTATCCAGATAAAGTTTAGGCATATAATTCTCTCTAAACACCCTCAGAAAATCTTCCTAGGTCAAACCACAAGGTCTGGTGGTACTGCCTGGAACAGTCTTCCGCCACTGGTATGCTGGACCCTGCAATAGTGAGACAGCATAATCAAATGTCTCATTTGCCTCACAGTCCATCTGATTGAACACCCTTTCAGTTCTTTCTAACCACCCTTCTGTCTCAGCAGGGTCTGTACTTCCGTAGAAGTCCACTGCCCCCTACTTTCTCAGCTTATCATATATTCTTTCTTGCCTCTCTGAAATTCTTGGAGGCATTTGAGCAAATTCAGTTACATGAGACTCTCTATTAACTCCTACAGACTCTATGTCAGCTGACTCTCTAACTTGATTACCTATAACAGATGATCTATAACAAAAAAATAGTTGTGATCACAAACTGATTTTCTCATTATGTATCATGTCTCAATGTCTTTATATCTCCCTATAGATGCCAAACCATGCTCTGATACCAAAAATTGTATCAATACCTCATCATTATAGATTTCATACCAGAATACCCTGAGGACATTCTATTATATAATCTATAATAATGGCATGTTAACTATCTTACCTTCACTTTATAATATGGCAACATATCCAACTTAATCATGGCATCAACTATGTATGGAAAGGTCACAAAACACAATATTTAAAAACCTCAACTTCGCATTTCGTTCATTCATAAAGGTTTACACTGAGTCATCAAAAACCAATATTTATAACCGATATACACAAGTTCTACATGGCATATATTAACTACTTAAAAACAGCTATAACTCCTCGATTGCCAGCTGATACACATTTGAGCTATGTCTAGTCTAGAAAGTTCTTCTAGAAGATCTTAGAAATCTAAGTCTCCTGTCTCATACTTGAAAAACTATGATTCAATTTTGGATGAGTTTTGTGAACTCAATGAGTGAACCATCATTAATGATATCGCTCCAGGAACAGAACACAAATATCATATAACCAACAATCACATCAACACATAAAAAATGTCATACACATCACATACATTCTTTCAAAACATCTCAATCAGACACATCATCATGATATATCACTTTCGCATCACAACTTCAGAAAAGATTTCATAAGCATATATTTCATAATCATATATGTTCAAATGCATATGAATATGAGACTCCAGATTTGTTATTATTTATTGTGACCGAGTGCCTTTCAAATACAAAAATAGATACTGGCCTATTTGGCTCAGTCAAAATAGAAACCACAGAGCAGAGCTCCACGTGCAGAATAATGAGCTTATAGCTCTTTCTCTACTTTGATCACAATGCCTTTATCTGAGCATGCATTTTATGAAATGCAACAAATAACATAATATGCCATGAATAGCATTCACTTATGATGCACATATAGAATCTCATATTCATCGGACCTTAGTTAGGTATTCAACTTTCGTTGCTCATTCAGAATTTTGTGGCAAACATATATCATTCAAATATCAGATGAAAATATAACACTTCCAATACATTCCCAACTATTAAATTCCTCGGACTATTAAAGTCTGGAATTCATATTCAGATCACAACAGTTAAATAATTGAAAGGTAAATAGAATAAATCAAACAATCCTAGGAAGATCATCTAAGTTGACTCACAAATTCTCCTTTTTGCTTATTGCTTTGAAGTCCCGGCAATGTCTGGATGCTATTGCTCAATGTGTTCCTCTAACACATATCATACATACACATATCACAAATTTGCACAAATATGAATTTATTTATGCACATTCATGTATACTGAATATGTACAATGAATGTTCATTACAATTCCGGGTTCCTTATCATTATTCTTATCACAATATTCATCAATCTATCAATACTCAATTTAACAATCTAGACTTGTCTGAAAACATACTTTTGGGTCTACTTTGCATGATTATTATCATCAGTAAAGTGAAGTAATTTGGAAACACTTCTTTCTGAAAAGTTGTTCTCCCATGTCTTAAGTTTTGAATGACCCCAAAACCATACAATTTGATTCAGTATTTTATGAGTTATGCTCACAATACCATAGACTGTGTACATTTGAACTTTTGGCTAGTACATGATCATACCCTCGAAGGTGTACAACTTATATCTCTCAATTCCTATATCCAAAAATTATAAACGTTATACTAATAAAAAGATAAAAGAATAAAATACAACTTTTGTGAAGACATCTTTATCTAATTTGGATTTTATCAATACAGTTTATTCAATATCATTAAGACATGATTTCTGTCTCGGCTAGTACTACAGTCTCAATCAAGACTCAACTTCAAGCTAAGTTTTGAAAGGCTTAGAGATAGAATTAGAATTCGACTTCTTCAAGAAAGTTGTAACTATATGACTCTACTTTAATCTGGAACAAGAATAAACTCATTTAAAATCAACAAATTAAGACATACTCAAAATACTGAAGCATGTTCAATGAAAACATTCCAGTTCACGTCCTCATTTTCATCCTAAATTCATTAATCAAATCTTTCCCGAATGACTTTAGATGGATCTAAATTTTCATGGAGAGGGTGAACAATGTGTTAGGAATCTATTGGTTTGGTTTAAGTTTCAACTCATTTGGAGGTTGGATGAAAAATTTATAGCCAAAAGACTCAAAGCTATTTAGTAAAAATACTATAATTTATATGCAGATTTTAAAAAAAAAACAAATTCATACATGCAAACCATCACCCTCTTCTTCCTTCCCTCTTTCGTCCGAAAGTCACATACATTTTAACACCAAGTTCACTCCCATGTTCTAGATTACTTCACCACAAACACAAAATCATTCCATACTCATTCACAAACCACTTTGTTTTCATGAAACCATCAAACTCTATTAACTTATTAAACCTCTTCATCTTCATAATATCTTTCATGAAACCTATCATATTTCTAGACTTTTCTTAAGCAATTTTCAGGTCATATTTTATGAACATTTTGATATAGATAATGAGGTATTTAGGCAACATCTTCTACTAATCAAATGTTCCTCAATGACTCTAATAACACCAATTCCATGCATTTTGGTTCAATATCATTCAAGTTATAATCAAAAATCCACATACTATTTTCATACTTTGGCAGAAGACAATTCTTAACTTCAAGTCAATTTTTAAGACTCTTAAGGACATATTCCCAATTTGATTCCTTCATAAAAATTGCAGCTATATGTCTTTAATTTTCTCTAAATCAAACTCCATCCAATTGGGATATTCAAAGTTCAAATTATGCCCTAAATACAGATGTATGTTTAGTAAAATATTGCATATATCATACCCCAATGACTATAACCTTCATCTTGTTATTCATATCACCGAATCTGCTTCCTCCTTCACCAACCACACATGCTTCAACACCATTCACACATGCATTCATTAACAAACCTTAAAACCTTAACAGAAATTATTTACACTATTATAAAACTTACTTGACTTACGCTTCTCTCTCTCTTCAGTAAAATTTCAGAAATGGGGAGAGTGAATAAGAGATTTTGATGGATGGAAAGACACAAGGATTTAGCAACAATCAAAAACCTCAATGACTGAAGACCTTTTCGGTGGTGGATGAGCCAATAACACAAATAAATGCAGAAATTAGGTGTTTAGGTGATAAACCATAAGGAGAGTGTTTTGTGAAGATGATTTTTAGAGAACCCAAAGAGAGGGCTACAGAAACGTTTTTGCTAATACCTAGGTGTCCCTTTTAAGGCTTGACACATGTCTCCAATGCATGTCTTCCACTTGTCCACTAGATAAGCCACCATTTGTCTCTTAGTTATGGGTCCACATATCATTCCACAATTTATCCATTTATTAACTAATAATTTGTCTCTTATTTCAATATTTTTTTCCTAGTCTAAAATACCTCAAATTTTTGATAAATATCCACAATAAATTCTGAAATAATAACTAGAATCACCAAATAAATTTTGAACACAATTAATCTACAATTTGCATTTTAATCTTATTTATAAATCAATTATACCAAGAAAATGTCAATGAATGCATATACAATTATTTCTTGAATGAAAACATTATTCATGTGCATGTGTATGCCATATAATGCATGAAATGTATTTCTAAATTCTCAATAAACTCTTATAGCATCCTAGGGTTCTAACCCTAATAATAAGGTAATGGGATGTTACTATATCATTCCCACTAGGAATTCTAACTGTAAAGAGTTTACGAGTTCAAAACTAAAACAATGTAAAAAGAGGGGGTTTGGCTTTAATTCACGACAATTTAGAAAAGAATGAAAAAATCAAAAATTAACTAAAGTAATTGAATATGAAAATTTAATAGACAATCTTTGGTTTAAGGTAACCGATGTTATCACACTAATATGGATCCTTGATATAAAATTAAGTTCATCAATAAACATTCATTAGGTGATGTTTTATCTTAAGAGTAGATGAGTAGAAACATGTATTCTAAGCATTCTTATCAATCAATGACCTAGATACGATTGTAAGCTCAATTGAGTAATAGCTTTAAGAATTAAGAAACTAATGAATAAGATAATACATGTACGACATCTATTTAATCAAGATGAGTTTCTTTATAGAATTTCCCACTCTAATGTAAAGAAGATAATTCTAATTGCCACTTGTGATTAACAAAACTGAACGTCATATTTTATTAATTTGGCTGCTTAATGAATCAATTCCTAGTTGCACACGTAGAAATTAACTAATCCAATTATAAAGGTAACTCGAAAAACACTCAACGTTCATCAACAAAACAAACTTTATTGGAACATTTCACACATAATGGATGATAACACGGTTTCCCTCAACCAAGAAAATGGATTTAGCTACTCATAACAAAAGTGAAAATCAATAAAGAAATAGACAATTGAAAGGTCTCCATCCCTGGTCTTTTCTAGAAAATCCCAAAATCATTATAGAAATACTACAGAAAATAAAAACCTAACTATGGGCTATCGAAAAACAAGAAGAAAATCTGCAAAAAAATGTAAACTATTCCTCACACCTAAAAGCTCCCGAATAGTAAAAATTCTCCTCTTTTCTTATTTCTGATCCCTCCTCTGTCTCCTTTTTGTGATCTTCATTAGATAATCTATCCCCCATATTTAGGTGGTCGATCCCCATCAATAAGGATGCAATCTGATTCTCAAAATCATAAAAATCTGAAGTGGATTGGATCTACATTTAAAAGCATATTCTGCAGATCGTTTCTGTCCTTGCACATGTCTACGCTTAGTCACTGAATTTCCTGCCAGTCTGGAATTTTCGAATTATCTTTGATTCCCTTGCATCTTTTTGATTCAATTTCATCTCTTAAGTGTTGAAAATTAACTGAGAACAATTAAGAAGCAAATCCATTAATTTTGAATAATAATTTCAACACAATAAAGAGATTTTTATACAAAATGAGCACAAAATGACAACCTAAATAATTCCCCCACATAAAACCTTTTCTCGCTCTCGAGAAAACAAACCAAACCACTACACTCTATCAATTCATCCTTCATAAAATTGAGTGCACACAATCCATTAGCTTGGGCCAGCAAGACTTAGGTTGCAATGTACATCATAATCACTTTCCACCGATACAAATAAACAAAGTCAAAATAAGACATCTTTATTCAGTAGCAAGTATGAAACCAAAGTGAATTCTTCTCACAGATTTCTCTCTTTGCACTTAAGTGTTTAAGGTTAAAGTGTTTCTTTCAAATCTCTCTCTAACATATTGCACTACCATAGGCTTGCAAATTCACCATTTATCATTCATTCAAATTACATAAGTTCATAGATCATAAGGACTTTATTATGGGTTGTAATAGGGCTAGGTTCAAAGGTAAAGTCAAAATGGAAAAGGTTAATCACAAGCACTCACAAAGTACAAAGTAAAAGAGATATTCAAATTAAAATTATGAGATAAAAACATGAATACAAAGGACTACAACTACTCATTACTAACTAATGCTACTTTGCTTTTTTCTTTTTGTTTTTCTTTTTTCCTAACTTGAAAAATGCTAAAAACAAGGGAAAACAATAAAAACAAAAGAAATTACTAGAAGCCTAATTTAATAAACATATGAGTAGAAGTACTTATAAAAATATCTCATAATACAATACAGAACAAAAGTCCCAAATTACTCAATGCTTCATTCAACTTGTGATACGGTAAGGCTAATGGAGTTTTTTGGGTTTCAATGTCAGGTGATTGATTGAAAAACAAGGTTAAAGGCTCAAAAGTGTTTGCAAAGGGAAAATAACTAGGTGGGTATTTTTAACCTAAAGGGTGTAAAAATAAAGAAGACCTTAATCATTTCTATAAACTATGTAATCAAACAATTTCAATCCAGCTAAGTGCAAGTTCTGAAGGCAAACCTAGTTAGAGGAACATCATATAATACAAAGAAATGAAATGACCTAAAGATGATGTCATTAAAGCTCAAATCCACTCACAGGTTTAATTCAAGAATTAACCTTAATTCCACAACTACCTCATCACTCAAATGTCAAAATTTTGACTAAGTTTACAAAACCAGTTATTGAAATCGATCAACATGATTCATCTTAGACTCACATAGCCCAATTTAATTTCATGCACACACTCAATCTCATCCAAAATAATATGATAAAGCTAGATGGCTTAACCTGCATGACAAATATGCAAAAAAAAACTGAAAAGAATCACACACAAAAATCGAAAACAAGGTCACACACATATAATCCAATTTCTTCCCCCATACCTAGACCAATGTTGGTCCTCAATGTTAGGACATAAAATTAAAGAACCACAAATATAAAGGAAAAGAAAAAAGAAGGCTTTTCTATTTGGAAATGTTGAAATCATGGTGTTGGCGGATGTGGAGGTTGGAATCCTTCATACTCCTAATAAGCCATCAAGTTGTACTCCAAGCGGTGCATTCTGTGTTTGAGCCGACTGAGGTGGTCCTCCAAATTAGCTAGGGAGTGTTGGTGACTACTGGTTTTAGCTGTGGAAACATGAATTTATGCTGCTGATCTTGTAGTGGAAAGGGTAGTGGGGCTCGAATTTGTGAAAGTTATGTGGCCACGACTAAGATCCACAATTCCCATCCTGTTCAAACAATCTAAATCCAAAGGTTCTATACCACAGGCCACATTCATGTCAATATTATCAAGATCTAATAATTACAAATTAATGTCCAATTGTGTAATATTGGAACCGAGAAACAAAGGTTTAGATTTCTTATGTAATACCGATTGAAATTGTGTTAAAAACCAAAAACCCAAATTAACAGGAATATGCCTATCCATACACCACAGAAAATAAAATTTTGCACTACAGAAAATAAAATTTTACTTTAGACAATATCCCTGTAGCATCCTTACGACACGAAAATTTGTATGCCAAAAGTCGATGTATGAATTTAAAAATAGGATTTCTAAAAAACAAACTCTTAGAAATACTAGCATTATAGGGATTAGGATAAACAGACCACTGGCTCCACAATTCTGATGCATTAAAATCCTCATAATAGTCACATTTAGAATTGATAAACATCTTATTTTTAATTTCAGCAATTGACACAAATCCCATAGCCATATTAAATTCAGTCACCGATAATGCAAATTCTTTCCCCATCAACCAAAATTCTACAATTCCTTTCATAAACACATCGAATTTTTCATGAGAATTAAATTGAAATGTACTGTAGAATTCCCTTGTCAATTCAACAAAAGCAGGAAAAGCTATTCTAGAAAATACACTCTAACAAATAGGACCCATCATTTGCATAAAAGAATCATTGAATTGCAATGCTTCAAGCGTATAGGAAAGAATACACTTATAAGGATAAATTTTCCTCTGACTAAGTTGCTAGAAACATTCTGTATCTTACGGAAACTGAAAAGAGGTAAATCTACCACTTCGCGTGCTCCATTAGTTGCAGTTTTTGACTTCTTTCCCTCTCCTTGTTCTATTGCGGGTAGACGGTCTTGGGGCTGTAGTTGGGTTCGGTGGTGCTGTCTGCGTGGGTACTACCATGGTTAAGGTGGTTCGTGGTAGAGATGAAAGGTCAACAAAAGACATGATTTAGGTGGATAACCTTCGATATTCAAATTTTCTCCTAATCATGGTTTCAATCTCCATGAAAATGCAGACCTACAATTGTAAAAGAAAGACACGACACAAGTAAATTCGCAAGTTAGGGCTGGTTTGATTTTAATGAATCATAGGGTAGAATGTGGGGCAGTGTATAGAGGGTGTAATTTAGTGTCCACTAGATGAGTATTGATGTGTGAAATTTGTAGTGAAAACTGATAGTGAGAAAAGGTAAGTGAAAGAAGAAGAGGAAAAAGATAGGTGGGAAAATTGGGAGGGCGGCAGGAAAGAAAGAAGATTTTGTTTCTCTTTTTTTTATATATATTTAAAGATAAAAGAATAAAAATTATAGAATTGAAAATGCTAGATTAATTAAAATTAAATTCCTAACTAAAATGAAATAGACCTAATAAAAATAAAAATGAAAACTACTGAAAAATAAAAAGCATAAGCAAACCTGAAAATTTTACGGGTTTCCCGGAATGTACTTCTTTAAAGTCTTTAGCTAGACATGTTTTATTACTTATCTGATTAGAAATAGGTTTGGGATACCAACTTGATTTCTTCCACTCTCTCAACTGAAAAGTTCTCATAGTATGGCTTCAGGTGGTGTCCGTTAACTTTAAATACCTTAGAGGTATCTAAACTTTGAATTTCTACCGCACCATGAGAAAAAACATTATTAACAATAAATGGTCTAAGCCAATGAGATCGTAATTTCCTAGGAAATAACTTAAGCTTCGAATGATAAAGAAGAACTTTTTGTTCGATTGAAAATTGTTTCCTAGAAATCATTTTATAATGAAAAGTTTTAGTTTTTTCCTTATAGATTTTTACATTTTCATATGCTTCATTACGAATCTCTTCTAACTCTTGCAATTGCAATTTCCTATTGTTACTAACTTCTACCTAATCCATGTTCAACTGCTTTAGAGCCCAATAAGCACTATGTTCTATTTCCATAGGTAAATGATAAGGCTTACTGAAAACTAACCTATATGGCGACATGCCTATTGGAGTTTTGTAAGCAGTTTTGTATGCCCACAAAGCATCGTCCAATCGTAAGCTCCAATATTTTCTATTTGGATTCACTACTTTTTCCAGTATAGATTTGATCTCTCTATTGCACACTTCAGCATGTCCACTTGTTTATGGATGATAAGCTGTAGAGACTCGATATGTGATACCACAACTCTTCATCAAATCTGTAAAAATCCTATTGCAAAAATGGGTTCTTCGATCGCTAATAATAGCTCGAGGCATTTCGAATTGGACAAAAATGTTAGAATTAACAAAATCAATAATAGTTTTTACATCGTCAGATAAAGTAGCCTTAGCTTCAACCCATTTTGAAATATAATCCATAGCTAGCAAAATGTAGTTCTTACTAAAGGAAGAAGGACAAGGACCCATAAAGTCTATTCCCCAAACATCAAAAATCTCACATACCAAAATGTTTGTGAGTAGTTCTCAATCCCAAGTTACCTATTCTTTGAAAACGATCGCAAGACTTGCAAAACATATAAGAGTCATAAAACAACTTAGGCCAAAACAGTCCACATCTTAGAATTTTTAGAGCAGTTCATTTGGGACCAAAGTGTCCCCTACACACAGATGGATGAAAAATATAAAATGGAAGGAATTTCATCATCTATGACACATCTCCTAACAGTTTGATCAGAACAAAATTTCCAAAGATGAGATTCATCCCAAATGTGATATTTAGCCTCTCGCTTAATTTTGTCTCTTTCAGCTCTAGATAAGTCACTAGGTAAAGACTTAGTTACCAAAAAGTTTACTATGTCTGCATACCATGGAATTACAGATTAAATTGCGAAGAGACTTTCATCCGAAAATTTGTCGTGAAGAACATCAGATGTGATACTCGGAGTGATCCTACTTAGATGATCAGCCACCAAATTTTTAGCCCCTTTCTTATCGCAGATTTCCAAATCGAAATCTTGAAGAAGTAAAATCCATCGAATCAATCTTGGCTTGGCTTTTTTCTTATTCACCAAATATTTCAGAGCTACATGGTCTGAATAGATGATCACCTTCATCCCCAATAGGTATGACCAAAACTTTTCCAATCTAAAGACTACAGCTAAAAACTCCTTCTCTGTCATAGAATAATTCTTCTTTGCATTATTAAGTGTCATGAATGCATAATAAGTAACATGAGATACCTTATCCATTGTTTGGCCTAGCACGATGCCAATTGCATAATCTGAAGTATCGCACATTAGCTCAAAAGGCATATCCCATTTCGGTGGCTGAATAATTGGAGCTATAGTGAGTCGTTCCTTGAATTCATCCTTAAGTTCATCAAATGAACTTTTACATGGCTCATCGAAATCAAACTTCACGTCTTTTTGGAGTAGTCTACATATGGGTTGCGCGATTTTGAAGAAGTCCTTGATATATTGCTGATAAAATCTTGCGTGACCAAGAAAAGAACGAACTTCCTACACAATCACAGGGTAAGATAAAGATCAAATAACATCTATCTTAGCCCTATCAATTTCAATTCCCCTAGAAGAGATAATTTGACCCAAAATTATGCCTTGATCAACCATAAAATGAAATTTTTCATAATTTAAAACCAAATTAGTTTTAATGCAATGTTTAAGCACTTTTTCAAAGTTAACATTGCATGTTTCAAAAGACTCTCCATAGACCATGAAATCATCTATAAAAATCTCCATGCAATTTTCCACAAGATTAGAGAAAATACTTACCATACACCTTTGAAATGTCGCGGGTGCATTACACAATCCAAATGACATTCTTTGATAAGCAAAGGTGTCCAATGGACATGTGAAGGTTATTTTCTCTTGATCCTTGGGTGCTACCAAAATCTAGTGGTATCCTGAATAGCCATCTAAATAATAATGGTGACATTTACTTGCAAGCCTTTCAAGCATTTGATCAATAAATGGAAGCGGAAAATGATCTTTTGTAGTAACCGAATTAAGCTTCTTATAATCTGTGTAGACTCTCCAACCATTTTGAACATGAGTTGGTATTAACTTACTATCGCTATTTTCAACCATAGTTACCCCAGTTCTCTTCGGAACTACCTAGACCAAACTTACCCAATTGCTATCCAAAATTGGATAAATAATGCCAGCATCAAGAAGCTTCGAAATTTCTTTCTTCACCACTTCCATCATGGGTGGATTTAGACGAGGTTGGGGTTGCCTCACCTCCTTTGCTTTATTCTCTATCAAAATTTGGTGCATGCAAATAATGGGGCTAATACCCTTCAAATCAGCCACTGTCTAACCAAAAGCTTCCTTATTTTCCCTTAACATGTGAGTTAGCTGAGTTTCCTACAAAACCATGAGTTGATTAGAAATAATAAGAGGTAATGTATCTTGCTGACCTAAAAATATATACTTCAAATGGCTAGTCAAGCTCTTCAACTCCAACTTTGGTGGCTGGACTAATGACGGTAGCAACTTGGCACTACCTCTGGACATCTCCACTTATAGAAGTTGTTTGAGCAATGGTTCGATGTCCTCCATTTTGCCCATTAATATCTCTATTTGATCACTGGACAATACCGATTCCTTGCTTCCTTGGCATCGTGATGTATTTTCCACTTCTAAGATTATTTCAAGCTTATCTTTGTCCTTCAAAATCAAATTTTCTTGCACCTATGTGTCAATAAAATCCACATAAACAATAGGTTGTTCATCATCCAAAATTTTCATGGAATTGTAAATATTGAACTTAATTAATTCACCATCAAATTCTATAGTTAAACATCCATCATGAACATCAATTTTCATTCTAGTAGTTTTCAAGAATGGCCTTTAAAATAAAATCAGGGTTGAAGAAGATATATCATCGGTCCCCATCTGTAAAATATAGAAATTAGCCGAAAAAAGCATATTACCTACTTAAAACAAAATTTCTTCTAACACACCCTTTGGATAACCATTTGAGTGATCCACTAATGGAATCACTACATTAGTTTCTTTAAGAGGTCCTACATTTAAAGATTTATAAACATCATATGGGATGACATTTATGGATAGCTTTTCAATTCGCAAATCACCAATTTGACATGAGATAGTGAACATCTAGGTCTTGACATTTGGGTGGAAGCTTTTTCTTTTGAAAAATAGCTGAAACATTCTCCCTCAATTGCACCTTCTCATCAAATTTTAATTTCCTCTTTGAAGTGCAAAGTTCCTTAAGGAATTTTGTATATCGTGAAATCTGTTTAATCGCATCAAGTAGAGGAATATTTACCTAAACTTTTCTTAAAATCTCCCATATTTCTTTCTCTTACTCTTCCTTCTTTACTTTGGCAAATCAGCTTGAAAAAGGGGATGGAACCACCATATTATATAGAGTTGATTGCGTTTTTTCTAGTTAGGTAGGTGCCTTTTACACTGTTTCTTCTTCTACCTCTCTTCTGGAAATTTTCAGAAGTCGTTCATACAATTCCTTACCACTCCACAATGTAATATCCTTCGCACTTTGTTTGGGATTGATCTCTGGTTGTGTTAGAAAATTTCTAGAATTTCATACTTCCAATCTATTTATGGCAGTTTCCATTTGGCTCATTTGATTTTCAATATTTTGGATACTTGCTTCAGTATTCTGCTCAAACATCAAAGTGTTAGTGGCCAAAGATTGAACTATATCTTCCAGAAAGGGCTTACCTTCAGAATTTGGTGTTGTATTTTGATGTTGTCAAGGCATATATGGTTGTCTATACTGCTGGAAATTCATGGTTGCTTGCTGCTGCCCTTGAGGATTTTCATAACGCAAATTCGGGTGATCGTGCCACCCCAGATTGTAGGTGTTAGAAAATGGGTTTTACTTACTTTTATTCAGTCCAGCAATACCTCCCACGGCATTCACATGTTCTGCGTTTTTATCCTGAAAAATCAGACATGCATCAATAGAATGTCCTAACATTGAACATATTCCACATACCTTTGCTTCTTCTTTCTTCGTAACCATAATTTGTCGCATCAAAGAAGTAAGGTCATCTAATCTTTTCTCCAATGTGGTCTCATTCACCTCATTCACGATTTTTGTTCCATACCCAGTGCATATTTTAAATTGTTGAGTATTGGAAGTCATGTTCGCGATTAAGTCCCTTGTGGTTGTCAGTGTTTTGTCAACTAAGGTGTCATCGCTTGTAGCATCAATCATACTCCTATCTGTGAGCGAAAGACCTTCGTAGATGTATTAAATCAATAGTTGGTTGGTTATTTGGTGGTGTGGACAACTAAATCAAAGTTTCTTGAATCTTTCCCAACATTCGTAGAGTGTTTCTCCCATATGTTATCGAATTCCACATGTTTGCACATTTTTCTCCAGCTGAATAGTAAAACCAATCTTGAGCATCATCCTTAAGAGAAAATAGGAAGGCTCTTAGCTTAATCTGCTCTTTCGTCTCATTCATCGGCTTCATTCCTATGTAAACCATAACAAATTTCTTCAAGTGTTTATATGAATCTTCTTCCGGTAAACCCCTGAAAATAGTTAATAAATGAATCAGCCCAAATTTTAATTCAAAAGTATTGTTATCACCTAAATTTGGAAAATTAATGCAGTGGGACTATTGAGCGTATGTGGGCACGGCTCATTCGTGAAGGATTCGATTTGCTGCCATCCGTTCCATTTTCTGCACTTGTTGCTGCTGTTTCGTTTGTTTTCATAGCCTTTTGGCTGTCTTCTCAATCTCTGAATCAAATAACAATTTGGTTGTTTTGTCTACTCGTGTAACATACATATACCGTTGAGAAATTCCCTGACAATGATGCCTACAACCAATTTAAAAAAGAAACCAACTTTCATCAATACAAATTAATGTAATAATGGAAAGTGGGTATCGTTCCCACGAGGAATTCTAACGGTAAAGAGTTTACGAGTTCAAAACTAAAAAAAAAGTAAATCATAGCAATTTAGAAAAGAATGACAAAATTGAAAATCAACTAAAGTGATTGGATCTGAAAATTTAATAGACAAACCTTAGTTTCGGGTCATCGATGTTATCACACTAATATGGATCCTTGATATAAAATTCAGTTCATCAATAAACAGTCATTGGGTGATGTATTCTCTTAAGTGTAAATGAGTAGAAACATGTATTCTAAGCATTCTTATCAATTAATAACCTAGATATGATCGTAAGTTCAATTGAGTAATAGCTTTAAGAACTAAGAAACCAATAAATAAGATAACACTTGTAAGACATGCATTTAATCAAGATGAGTTTCTTTGTAGAATTTCCCACTTTAACGTAAAGAAGGTAATCCTAATTGCCACTTGTCATTAACAAAACTGAATGTCATATTTTATTAATATGACTATTCGAATCAATTCCTAGTTGCGCACCTATAAATCAACCAATCCAATTATAAAGGTAACTTGGAAGACACTCAATGTTCATCAACAAAACAAACTTTATTATAACATCTCACATATAATAGATGATAACATGGTTTCCCTCAACCAAGAAAAGGGATTTAGCTACTCATAACAAAAGTGAAAATCAACAAAGAAATAGACAATTAAAAGGTCTCCATCCCTGGTCTTTTCTAAAAAATCCCAAATCCCTAGAGAAATACTGTAGAAATAAAATCCTAACTATGGCTATCGACAAGAAAGAAGAAAATTTGCAGAAAAATGTAAACTATTCCTCACACCAAAAACGCTCATGAACAATGAGGATTCTCCTCTTTTCTTATTTCTGATCCCTCTTCTCTGTCCTTTTTCATGATCTTCAGCATATAATCTATCCACCAGATTCAGGTGGTCGATCCCCATCAATAAGGATGCAATCTGATTCTCAAAATCATAAAAATAAAAAATGGATCAGATCTACATTTAAAAGTAGATTCTGCAGATCGTTTCTGTCCTTACACGTGCCTACGCTTAGTTACTGAATATCCTGTTGGTATGGAATTTTTGAATTATCCTTGCTTCCCTTGCATCTTCTTAACCCAATTTCATCTCTTAAGTATTGAAAATCATCTGAGAATAATTAAGAAGCAAATCCATTAATTTTGAATAATAATTTCAACACATTAAAGAGATTTTTATACACAATGAGCACAAAATGACAACTTAACATTTACATATTAGCATTACCACCAAAGTTATCACAAATTCATGATGTGTGTCCATATATCAATGTTGAGATGGTACCTATCGAATCCTATTCATATTATATCGAGACTTGAGATCAAAGTTAAAAATGGCATAACTTCTAAAAAGGAGCCAGTGGAGATATTAGATAGATAAATTAGGAAACTAAGGAGATAGGAGATTATGATGGAGTTAGTTTTGTGAAGTCATCATCGTTATCCAAGAGAGGCAACTTGGTAGGTAGAGGACAAAGTTCAACGTTAGTATCCTAATTTTTTTAGATCCCTAAGTACATAATTTAATTTCAAGGGCAAAATTCTTTTAAAAGAGGGAGATCTATAAAGCCCACTTAGTAATAAACAAAAATTACCGATCATCACAGCCCCAACCACAAACCATTAAACATAAATGACAACATCTGGAATTTTGCAAATTCGAAGGGTTGGGGGGGAGGGGGGGGTGATAGGTGTGGAGTTATGGAGGTTGACAACCGTAAAGTTCCTTACATTTAGGTAAAAAATCCAGCAACTCTATTATGTCTTTTTCGTGATTTTGATCATCTTAAACTAATTTATTGTTGGATTGCATGTTGTGATTGTTTGGGACAATAATTAATGTGGCATTAAGGGCTAAAAATGGAGAAAATGTGGCTGGAAAATGATAAAAGAATAGGAGATAGAAGAACACGAGAGGGTGAAGAAGATGAAATCTTTTGAAAATTTAATTTGCGTGTAGGGACATAATAGTAAATGCAAAAAGTGAAGGGGTAAATTTGGAATTTACTTCAAAGAAGGGCAATTTTGGTATTAGTTGAAATGGATAAGGGTAAAATAGGACTTTTAATTAGTTAAAGGTAATTGAATACATATGGTTAAGAATAAATTAGAAAAGATAATGATGTTGCATTATTAATTATATTTGAGTTGAAATTTTTCGTAAATTAGTCTAACAGAATTTTGTATATGTAGGTCCAATAGTTCGAATAAGGAGTAAATTGGAATATAAATTAGTTGAGTTTGAAATCGAGGTAAGGATATCCTTGGACTTTACTCTGAAAATAGAATATTGTTTTGTTATTAATAAATTATATTTTCAATTAGTCAATAATTAAATTAATGATTAATAATTACATATATGAATTATATTTATTTTATTTCACTAATAATTAACAAAGTCAAGTCATTTCATGTTTATATTTTTATATTTTGTTACATTTTATAAGATGAATTGCTTGTTAATTTAACGAGAAATGTGTTAATTAAATAGAGATAAGTTGATAATATGTTATGAATAATTGGAAAAAATCGAGAATCGATGGCTTGTCTAGGATAGGCTACATTTGATGGTCTTAGATGGATAGATTGTTCGTTAGATGGATAGATTGTGTCGATATGAGTAAGTGATGGCTAGGTATCTATCTGTGGAGCAGATATCGGGGGATCCTAAGTCTTAGGGATATCCTGTGTCTATGGCTAGGTACTGGAGTATTACTAGGGTCCGAAGAGAGATTAAGAAATTGAGGTATCTTTTGTCGATATTTATACATTTAATTATGTGTCTACTAAGTGAGTGGTTATAAGGAGATGAGATACAATGAGCCGACAAACTATTGGATATAAGTCTACTAGGTTAAGCAAGGCCCATGCAATTAAGTTAATGGTAGAATAAAGCATAAATGGTAATATGTATTAATATGTGTGTTAATCGTTGTTTGGTAAAATTTTTGAGATGTTTCTTAATTGTTTGATTTAGACTGAGTACTGTTATGAACATTCTTATTATATGTATGTTTTAATCGGTTGATGAAGTGTTATAATTATTTATTAAGTTACCTGGTTTTAAGGGCACAATCGGTTAGATGGCTGGGTGCTGGAGTATTACTAGGGTACGAAGAGAGATTAAGAAATTGAGTTATCTTTTATCGATATTTATATATTTAATTACGTGTCTACTTAGTGAGTGGTTATGAGGAGATGAGATACAATGAGCTATCAAACTATTGGATGTAAGTTTACTAGGTAAGCAAGGCCCATGCAATTAAGTTAATGGTAGAAAAAATCATAAATGGCAGTATGTATTAATATGTGTGTTAATCGTTGTTTGGTAAAATTTTTGAGATGTTTCTTAATTGTTTGATTTAGACTGAGT
>JANZXR010063778.1:0-12045 GCA_027575705.1 Erythroxylum echinodendron | reverse complement strand
GCATGAGTGAGCCGAAATTTGCATGAGAAGAGTCTCATTTTTGGTTCATTTCTTCTAAGAAAAATCTCCTCCAAACAATTCTTCTCCTTTCCCACCAAAGGATTTTGTTAACCAAGTTGTCCTAGAAGAACAAGAGGTAAATCAAGTTGGTTGAGGATACAACAATAAGGAGAGAATAGATTGACAAAGAAAATGATTCAAAAACAAAAGGCTTTGGATACAAGAAGAAGGAGAGGTTAGCACAGTGAGAAATTAAAGTTGTATCGAAGGAGTCGGTAATATCACTATCTTGTTTATGTTTATTATTGTCCTTTTACCATATCATGTATAGATTGGCATGATGATTTAGATACATTGCTTCTGTTGCAAATAAGATTTCTAAAAAGTTTTGAAATCTACTGGTTCTCTAAATATGGTATGCCTTCTTTTCCCGATCCAACACATAAATGGTCCACTCCATCTAGATTTTAACTTCCTTGGAAATAGCCTCAACCTTTAATTATATAGCATAATTATGTCTCCTACTTTAAATTCCTTTTGTTTAAGATGAGCATCGTGCCATTTCTTTACCTTTTCCTTATAGATTTTGGCATTTTCATACACATTATAACGAAAATCTTCAAGTTTGTCTCGTTATAGAAGTCTCTTTTTGCCTGCTTGTTCCCAATAAAAATTTAATGCTTTAATCACCCAGTATGCTCTATGTTCTAATTCAACTAGAAAATGACAAGCTTTCTCGTACATAATCCTATAAGGAGTTGTTCCAATAGGTGTTATGAAAGTTATCCTATAGGCCTATAAGGCAAGCTTTATTGCCCAATCCTTCTTGGAGTTGTTCACTGTCTTTTCTAAAATCTGTTTCAGCTCCTATTGACAACTTCCACTTGGCCACTAGTTTATGGATGGTAGGGTATAGCAACTCATTGGCACACTCCATATCTTTTTAAGAGGGCATCAAAAAATCTGTTGCAGAAATATGTGCCTCTATCATACATTATCGTACATGGCACTCCAAACCGGTTGAATAATCATTTAATAAACTTTGACACTACCTTCCCATCATTACTCAGAGGTGCTACTGCTTCGGCCCAACGTGAAACATAATCCACTCCCACTAGAATGTACATTTCTCCCACTAAAGATATGAAAGGACCTATAAAATCGATGCCCCATCCATTGAAGACTTCCACTTCTAAAATGTTGGATAAAGGCATCTCATCTCCTTTGGAGATGTTGCCTATTCTCTAGCATCAATCATATTGTGCTACGAAGTTCTGACTGTCGTTAAACAACTGTGGCTATTAAAATCCAATCTTAAATATCCGAGCCATTGTTTTGTTGTCTCCACAATGACCAACATACTAACCTTTATGATATGACTTAGGATGTCTAACATTTCTTCCTTTGGAACACATCGTCACATTAACCCATCAGCGCATGCTTTATATAAAATTGACTCATCTCATATATATCAGTTACAATCATGCAAGAATTTCTTCCTTTGTTGGTAAGATAAATCTAACAGAAGTTTTCCACTGGCAATATAATTTAGGATATTGGTAAACCATGGTGTAGTCAAACTTTCAAGTAGCATCAAGGTTCATCAGGGAAATTTTTGTTAATTTCTTAGCTTGCATTCCCTTCGTTTAAGTCTTGATAAGTGGTCTGCAACCATATTTTTTGCTCCCTTTTTATCTCTAACCTCTATATCAAATACTTGTAAAAGTAATACCCATCGAATGAGCCTTGGTTTGCATCTATTTTGTCGAAAAGGTATTTTAATGCTGCATGATCGATGAATACGATTACATTTGAACCCAAAAGACATTGTCGAAACTTATCACATGCTTACACTACTGTGAGTAGTTCCTTCTCTATAATGGTGTAATTCAGGGAGGTCTTGTAAGGGTCTTACTGGCATAGTAAATCGCATGCGACCTCTTATCTTTCCTTTGGCCCAATACGCAATCTATGGCTTGGTCACTTGCATCACACATAACTTCGAATGGAAGTGTTCAGTTAGATGGTGATAGAATTAGTGTTGATATTAATGTATCCTTTACTGTGTTGAATGAAAACATACGCTTGTCATCAAACAAGAAGGGCACATCCTTGACTAAAAGGTTTGTCAAATTTCTTGCAATTTGCGAAAAGTCTTTGATGAATTGATGGTAAAGTCCTACATGACCTAAAAATCCTCGCACAACTTTTACATTGCTTAGCAGTGGAAGTTTCTCTATCACTTTTGTTTTTCCTCTATCAACTTCGAATCTTTGGTGTGAGATTTTATGCCCTAGTACTATCCTCTCTTGTATCATAAAATGGCATTTCTCCTAATTCAATACTAAGTGTGACTCTTCATATCATTGAAGAAATCTGTCCAAATTAGTTAAACACATTTCAAAAGAATCTCCAAAAACTAAAAAATCATCTATAAACACCTCCATTATATCTTATATCATGTCAGTGAAGATAGACATCACACATCTTTAAAATATGGCTGGGGCATTGCAAAGTCCACAAGGCATCTGTCTGTATGTAAAGGTACCATAAGGGTAAGTGAATGTAGTCTTTTCCTGATAATCAGGATGGATGAAAATCTGATTATATCTCGAATATCCATCTAAGAAGCAATAAAATGAATGACCAGCTACCCTTTCTATCATCTGATCTATAACAGGAGAGGAAAATGAACTTTCTTAGTTACTAAGTTGAGTTTACGATAATCTATGCATAATCTTCATCTTGTGACTGTTTGTTTTGAAATTACTTTTCCATTATCACTTTCTATTATTGTCATTCCACCCTTGCTAGGTATACATTGTACTGGACTGGCCCATTCATTATTGGAGATAAGATAAAATATCCTTGCATCTAAGAGTTTTATGATCTCCTTCTTGACAACCCCCTTCATGTTAGGATTCAACCTCTGTTGACGCTCCCGCGCTGTTCTACATCCTTCCTCTAAATTTATTTGGTGCATGCAAACATTTAGGCTAATGCCTCGAATGTCATCAATCTATCATCCAATGGCTTTCATTCGCTTTCTAACAATTTCTACCATCTTACTTTCTTATTGCTCATTTAATTGATTGAAGATTATTATCGATAACATTTGACCTTTACCTAGAAAGGTATACTTGAGATGTGTAAGTAAAGGTTTAAGCTCTAATGTTGGTAGTTTTTCTGTAGATGGTGGTATGGGTACTTCAGTTCGAACCAATTTATCTTAATGCATTTGAACATTTGACTCCTCCATCTCATCATCTCATTTAGATTCAGGTTTCTGATATCTATTGTCTGTCTTTGCTTCCATTTATTGTACTTCTGTAATGCAACTCTCAACTTATTCTTGCACAATTTTAGCCTTTATGCATGCGATGCTCGTTATTGGATTTTTTAAGGCCTTATTCATATTAAATTTGATTTGATCCTCACTTATTTGAAGTGTTAATTTCCCTTCATGAATGTCAATTATGTCTTTTCTTATATTCATAAATAATTGACCTATGCTCAGTGAACATTTCTTATCTTCTTCAAAATCCAGAACCACAAAATCGACAGGAATAATGAACTTGTCCATTTGCATCATAACGTCTTCCACTATTCCAAATGTTCTTTTAATGGATTGATCAGCCAATTGAATTAATATCAATGTTGGCTTAACCTCACCCAGTCCCAACTTCTTGAATATTGACAAAGGCATAAGATTAATGCTTGCTCCTAAATCACAAAAACACTTTGTAAATTCAAACTCACCAACCACACAGGGTAATGTGAAACTTCCTAGATCTTTCAATATAGATGGCATCTGACTGGTGACTATAGAATTGTAAGTGCCAGTTAGAGCTACTAACTGATTATCTTCCCAAGTAAGCTTCTTTGATAATGTGTCCTTTAAAAATTTTGCATATTCAGGCATAAGTTCCAACGCCTTTACAAAGGAGAGATTTATCTATAGCATCTTTAATTTCTTAAAGAATTTTCCAAATTGCACATCTAATTTTTCATTTTTTAATCGTTGAGGAAAAGGGATTTTGGGTTGATATGGTAGAGGTGCAATATAAAGAAGGTATTCACTCATATTCATTTCTTTCTCCTTTTCTTGATCTTTCTGAATAAGATGGATGGGCTTCTCTATTATTTTTGTGAGTGGCTCAAGTTCCTTTCTACTTCAAAGTGCAATAACTTTTAATTGCTCCTTTGGTTTTGTTGTCGAAGTGATAGGAAGACTTCCTAAATTTCACTTAGAAAAATCGTTTAACAATTGGTGTACTGGAGTTAGAGTAGTGCTCTAAAGGCAGTCACCTTTAGTACTTTTGTACAGACTTTATTTGGATTAACAAAGCAAAAGGCATTTTTTTTTCATTGATTTGATATTTGTTTATATATAAATTGATATTGATCTTAACTCAAATTAATGAATTTTATGATACAAAACATAGCATGAAGAAAATCATAATGAGATCATGATAATGAGATTCCAATCATGTGCAATTATGTTAGTATCTAAATAATCCCAAGTCATAGGATTAATAAGATAGGACATTATTAATCCAGACAGACTAGCACATATTATACTCATTAATTTAATCAAGCAGTGGATCTCATAAACTATAAGCATGACATGTTTAAAGTCAATATATGGATGCTTACAAAGGGTAGTAAGTACATCAGATGACCTACTATGAGATTATCATATGGATGACCTATCAAATGTTAATGATTAATCTCATCATAGCAATGGTGCAAACATCCTTATACTTAAGATACTCAAGGATATCTTGGATATAAATCATATTCTTTAACGTCATTCCTTGTTACCTTAAGATGAGGTCACTCTTAAGGTGGTGATTGGTTACAGCTATTTATATTCGAAGGTAATTGGGTAGTCAATAAAGGATTCACCACTCCTGATAGAAGGAGATGATACCCACAGCCTCTTATCAGGGCCATTACTTAGGAGTCTCTATCCAAAGCAATTATGTGTCATGAAGAGAGTCTTCAATAACACATAGAGTAATGAGATCCCAGGATAAGAACTAACATCACTTGGACTAGATGTGACGTAGTCAGTCTAGTGAGAGTTGACACATGGTCTATACTTTGAACCAAGTGGGGTATAGTATGGTGAAAGGATGAATTGCACAGTAACTACCTATGGAAAGGTTCATAAGTTGGATAATTAACTATCAAAGAGTTTTTGTGTTAATCTACTTATATTCTAGTAAATAGACATCATGAAACCCTTCATGATATGCCTGAATTAAGAGTTAATGCAAGTGTATAAAATAGCCAAGCACCTAAGGGTCTCACGCATAAAAGATCAGATAAAAACAAGTGTGTATGGCCTATTTTAAGCAGGCCCCAATCCTACCGCATAGGGCCACGATCGTGCCTAAGGTGAGACATGCCACGATCATGGCCAGCATAGTGACAGAAGTTGTGAAATGACATATAAGTGATTTCTTCATTTATGTGCATGAGGGTTTTTTTCACTTATTACACACATAAGGGATCTAGAAGAGTTCTATAGTGAGATGAAGTGTCTTGAATCTTGTTCTTGCAATTCATGCAATTGTTGTATGAATCAAAGTGCATGTAATAAGATTCTTGACCTACCTTCCATCATCTTGAGCATCTACTAGGACTCATCTAGTTTGGTGCTCAAATAACCCTTATACATTGTTTCTTCTTCCAACTTTGTGCGTTCTTGGAGATCAAGGAAGGGTTTGGTGTTTGCAACAACCTAAAAAAGGAGAAGAAACAAGAAAGGAGGAGACACACAAGGTAAAAAGTTTACATTTCATATTCTTTTATACATATCTTTGTATGCATGTTAGATTTTGTGGTTTTCGGGTTGTCATGGTGTCAAAATCTTTATTTTGACACTTACATTGCATCCACATGCATGTGATGCATGCAACCATGGCAAACCAAACAACTTGGATCTTTAGATTTTGTATTGAAGAGGCATGGTTATTTGTTATTTGTTCAAATTTTCCTTCTAACGTCTTTTGTGCATCATCTAAAGTTTCAAGCTTATTTAAAGTCTTATCTAACTTGGATTCCATTAAACTTGGTTTATCTTATTGAAAGCCTGATTGTCCTTGAGATATAAACTGTCCTCTAGCATTGTTTGTCCAAAATAAGTTAAGGTGATTCTTTCACCAAGAGTTATAGGTGTTGTAGTAGGGATTATTTCCCCCTCCTCATCCGTATTGAAGTCCCATATAATTCACTTGATCTAGATCACTTTCCTTCATCAAGTAATAGTCCACTATATCATGGTCCATTTGCCCACAAACTTCACACTTGAGTTGCACGGCTTTCACCAAAGCTGAGGACGAAGCCTTCATATTGTTGAGTTATCGAGTCAAGTTATCAATTTTTCTTGCAGTTTTTTCATTTGACCGACAGTCACAATTATTTTTTGCTATCGGATGGTAATAGTTTGCTTACTCTGCTCGTCGTCAATGGGCATATATGACTTTTCATCTCCTCTATTAACTCTTCTGCTTCATCAACCTTCTTTCTCATCAGTTTCATAAAGCTGCGTCATTCATGTCTCTCGTATGTAGGGTTATTCAATTATAGAATGTTTACAACAATAATTTCTTAGGTAAGTTATGGTGTGGGCATTTCCGTTGCAAATCTTTATATCTTTTCCATGCTTCATAGATAGATTCCCCGTCACTTAGCTAGAAGTTAGTAATTTTCTTGATGATCTTAGTTGTCTTAGTCAGGGGAAACTATTTGTCTAAGAAAGCACAAACTAGCTGATTCCACATTGTGACATTAGCTGGGTTAAAGGAATGAACTAAGCCTTTACTCTATATCCAAGAGTAAATGGAAAAAGCCTAATTCTGACCGCATCTTCCAACATTTGATGGTACCGAAAGGTATCACAGATTTCAAGGAAGTTCACTATATGTTTGTTAGGATCTTCATTTGTTAGTCTATAAAACTGGCTGTTCTGTTAAAGAATGTTTAGGAGGGCTGATTTGATTTCAGATGATGCTACTTGTACGGGCCTAGCTACTCCTTGGTTAACCTCATTGAACCCTAGTCTCATAAAGTTCATAAGGGTCCATTATTTACGTCCTTGCTAGCTCTGTGATCCAAATTTTGCTGAAATTCTTCATTCATTGTTGATTTCGCGATTTCTTCTTCTTCTTCATGCCGACTTTCCTAATGGTTTGTTCTAGTCGAGTGATGTCTAAATCTAATGTTTTAGCTGCGGGACTTGAACCTCTTGTAACTTTTGTGTTCATGTAATAGCACAATTTCAAAAGTAGAAAAGAAAGAACGAAAACAAAATAAATTACAACTAACTAAACGCCTTAAACTATAGAACTAAACTAATCGCCTCCTCGGTAACAGCGCAAAAAACTTAATCGCGGCTTTCTAAAATGTGTAAGTTTTAATATTTAACCACGATAATCTGTAAGTGCATAGGCCGTTCGCGTAGTAAATAAGGCGTCGATCCCATAAGGATGGTCGATCTAATCCTAAAATCTAAGGCCAAAATAATGCACAATATTCAAAATGTAAGAAACTAAAATAGGAATGCAATTCAATCAAGTAATTAAATTCAATAATCCATCACGAAATATTATCAAATTAGCAATAGCAGTACACACATTCAGGAATTAACCTAAAGAACTACCAATTGAAAGAAAGGGGAATTTTTACCTATCTTTAATGGTAACCTAATTGATTATGAATTACTAGATTACTGGTCCAAGACGATCCTAGGGTTGATTATTTTCTCTCGAGTTATATCTATTAACCCTAAATTGTGAACCCTAATAAGATTATGGAAAATTGCAATCTCTCAATTAACAATCTATCCTAAACCTTAATTAGGTCTGAAGTTGTCCAATAGACTATCGGGAACCTATGGGAGATCTCTCTTCATATAATTACCTATTTGATTAATTTCTTATTCTTATTGAATCACCTAACTCTTGTTAGTCTAATTTGATCATGTTTCATTCGATTTACCCTTTCAGTTTATTACCGAGTTATGCAATCTCAGAAATCAATCACAACTAATCCAAATAACATAAAACAATAAGATTTTTATTAAATCGAAGATAAAAACAAACTAAAGGTGAGTTTAGACATTCTCTACATTCACATAATCCTATCATCAACTATTCCAATTTTATACATTATTAAAATTGAAAATACACTGGAAACAAGATTTGAATAGATGATGGAGACAACAATGTCAAAAAACCTCCGATTATGGGAAGTACTTCGTGTCGGCTTCTTCTCCACGTCTTTATTCCTTCTTCTCTTTCTCAATCTCTTAATGAACTCTCTCTAAGGTTTCTTAATAGTGTCTAATGCAAAAGCTCCTTCATCTTCTTTGTCTTATTCTTTATATACCTTTTGTGTTCTGGGTAGCCCTGTGATTTTTTTGGGGTCCGAAAGGTCCAAAAACTCCCTAAAATTTGACTTTTTTGAGTGTCTGCACATCTATCCAATGCAGGCCACGATCGTAACCTCGCAAGTCATGATCATAGGCCACATTTGAGCCTTCTATCACAATCATGGTAATCAGGCCACGATCGTGGACTATGTCCTTGGCTTCTATCACGATCGTGGCATATGGGCCACGATCATGTGCTAACTCCTTTGCTTCTGTCACGATTGTGGCCTATTATGCCATAATCTTAGGTTGTTGTTTCGACCCAAGTGTCTCTGAAAATTATCCATTCTTCGATGTTGACCCTGAAACACTAACAAATACTTCAAGGTACCTTAAAAGCATAATAACTTAAAGACTTGACTAACCCATAAAAAACACTTAACACAATTCTAACCTAAACACATATAAAAGATTAAGTTAACACTTAGATACATATCAAACTAAGCCCTAAAACATGATGCGATTCACACTGATTAGAAATGTGTGGAATCTTACATGTCAAAAAACTAAACAAAACCCAAGATTGTATATGTGGGTGCAAGTGTGTGTGTGCGTGCGCGTGCGTGCATGCATGTTCATCAATTATATATGATTTTCCTTAAAATTTTTGCCTATTTAGATTAATTTTAGTGTATATCAAGTGTTTAATAGAATTGTAATATTTTAAATTTTAAATTTTATGAATTTTTGAATTTTTTTGAATTTTTTTAAAAATTGGGAATATATTATGCCACCAAGGGCATCATTATACAAAGTATAAAGGAGAAAACTTTATGTTTCAACAAAAATTTTCTAGCACATCTCTATAAAGTATAAAACAAAATGTTAAGGTAAGTATGGAGTGTTTGGGATTAAAGTAATTTCCACATGGAATTGATTTACATATTACATTGGTGCTTGTCTTTTTATATAAAGAGATGACCTCGGATCTTTTCAACTAGCTCCCTGATGAACATCTCACTACATGAAGCTTGATTGGAAAATATTCTCCTATTTCATTTCTCCCATATGCTGGAGACCAATGATAGGTATACATCATACTATGTTTTGCTAGGCATGTTAGTGTATTTTTAAGTGCTTCTTAGAGAATTATCGTATTTATAGGCTTAAAGTTGTGTTTTTGTGTGTGTTTTGTGTGATTTAGAGCATAAATCAATCTTAATTTTATGTTTTATGTGGTATTTAATCTGTTTGTGAGTGTTTGAGAGAACGAAATTGAAGAACAACAAAGATGTAGTAAGTTAGAAGTAAGGCATGATTGTGTATAGACTACATAGGGAAACATAGCCTCTACCACGATCATGCCTCATGGAGCACGATCGTGTCATTGAGGATAAACAATGGAGCATGATCTTGCCTCCAAGGGCAAGATCATGTCAGAAGGTTTCCAAGCGCGAATTTTTTGTCTATTTTAGGGTTTAGGACTATTTTTAGAACCAAACAAACTAAGAAAACACTAGACACAACCACAATGCCCTAATACACTATTTAAGAACACAAAAAGCAGTAACCATTACATCAAAGTGAATCAAAAGTGGGAGATCAAGAAGAACATCTGAAATTTCCAACATTCCAAATCAAGGCCTTAATAGAGTTTTTATTCTTTTCCTTTATTTCTTTCATTATCGTTGATGTGTAATATGATTTTCTTGATGTTAAACATGTTCATGGAATTGTAAATTCATAATAGGAATATTTCTGGAGTTATTTTTTGACTTTATTCATTGTTGAATTTAGTATATTTCCATATTTTTGTGACAATTGTTCATATATAATCTTGACAACAAATCGAGAGAGTGAGTAAAAAGTAATTAATGTTAGATTGTACAACAAGAGTTGACAGTTTAATAAAACCAAAATTATCAAATTAACGATCAATCGAAAAGAGATATTGGTTAAGAAATTTATTATCTATTAGATAACTTTATATCTAATTGAAGACTTTAAGGATAGTTTTGTAAATTGAGAGATTACAAATCTGGAAATTTCAAATTCAATTAGGGTTAATTGATTAGATCTTGAGAGAAAGTAATCAACACTTTAGGAAATCTAGGATCAAACATATAAATTGAATTAAAAATAGTAAAGGAAATAATATAAAGAAAGAATAGTTCCTAAGTATCCAATCTTGATCGAACCCTAGTTTTAATTGGCAGCTCACTAGTTATTTGATTACTTGATTTTTTTTATTTATTTATTTCAATTTTAATTCAAATAAATTTCTGAATAGCTTATACAAAGTTAGGTTCGAATTATTAACTATTGTATAATCTTTATGGGAATGATAACCTCTTATACTATAAGATACGAACTGAATACTTACGAGTATTGATAGTTTTAATATTAGATATAAAAATTTCTTAATAACCAAATAGGATAATGCAATACGAAAGATCTATCTGTCCCCCACCTTTCTATGTTTGATTTGGAAACTTCAATTAATGATGTCATTCCAATCTCTAGGTGGATTTCATAAGCTTTGTTTCTTAAGAATTTCTTTTCAAGCCATATTAGTAAAGTCACATTTAAACAGGAGATGATCCAATAATTCTTAAGCTAATTTGCATAAAGTGCACCAATTTGGAATGTTTAGGAATTTGGATAACTTGCCTAGAGTTGAAAGTCTTCTTTCCATTGATAACTATAGTGTGTAAGAGGCTCGAAGGAGCGTACTACTAAAGAGCTTCCTGTATGAAGCATTAATAAAGCTCTTTATAAGGTGGCATTTTAGGTGATTTCATCTTCCTTTTCATGGATCAGTATGAAGTTAATTATAAATATTGAAAAGTTTGAAGTTGGTAGGGTGTTTGAGATGAGTGATTGATGAGAGAAGACTTAAGATACAGTGGCATTAGGTTAGGAGTAAGATTTTAGAAGTGACAATTCAACAAAGCTTTCTAATGACCAATTATCATACCAAAAGAATGAGTTATTTCCATTGCCAATCTTACAAAAGAAAGTTTGTTTGTTCTTGTCCCTAATATTGATTAAAAATTTCATAATTAAAGACGCATTTAAAGGGATGTTATGACACTAGAAGTTGAAGCTTTTAATGTAGTTCACATGTACCCATCTAACCTAAAAGGCCCGCTTATCCTTGAATAATCTCTAGATTCTTTTAATAAAAATAACCAAATTTGTGACTTTGTATGGGATAACTGTATGCTTTGGCTAGCCTATTTTAAACCATTTGTTTTTTTCCTTGATTTTATGTTCCTTGTGACCAAACCATAGAAATCTTATAAGTAATTTATCAATGGATTTGAAGATGGCATCAGGAAAAAAAACATATGAAATCAAATACACATTGAGTGAGTTCAAAACGCAATTTATCAACTGGGCTTTGCCTTCCAATGACAAGGTTTTAAAGCTCCAACTACTAATTCTATTTTGAATTTTTCCTAGTTGTGGCTTAAAATCTATGAAAAAGGGTTCAGTAAAGGAGATCATAATGCCAATATAGGTCAATAAGAGTTGAAGGTGTTTAAAACCTATAAGTGAGGAAAAACAGTAGCTTGATAAGCAAAACTGTAACATCCCCTCACTTATGGAAAGGGCATTTTGGTCATTTTGGATCGGGTTAGAATTATTTAAAGTGTTTTTGA